>NIUQ01003615.1:0-16701 GCA_002796945.1 Plectus sambesii
AACGATCTTCTTCACAAAGTCCTTTTGTTTCTGATAGTCGTTTCGCACAGAGCCAGTCGCGTCCAACACGAATAGCACGTCCGATGCGCATCCTGAAACGTACCGTTACCTCTTCAGGATAATGTTCATTATAACACACTTCTTGCATATGTGCATTTAAAATATGTATCGTTACGGGGAACGGCGATCGACAATGATTGACGGTCCTGTTCATGCATGCACTCATAAAAAGCTCCATCTTTGAATGTGCTCTACTTTCAAGATCCAGTTAATGGAAATTCAGTGAACAGTTCATTGTTTTCGCTCCAGCAAAATTATACATTGTTTTTTCAACGAACTGTTCACTGAATTTCCATTAACTGGATCTTGAAAGTGGATAGGGCTAAGGTTCAAATCCTCGAATACGATACTAATTATGAATGCATGTAACGACAAGGATCTTCGACCTTCCCACGATGTTTATACCATTTCCACTTAAATCGGACACTTTTCAAATAGAACGGGACACCTTCCGAATGAAACTACTTTTAAAATCAAAATGGACGCTTTTCCAAATAACATATTCAACACAGTGTCCTATTTGCATTGGAGTGCGTCCGATTTAAAGCGGGCATTACGAGCTCAGTTTCAGATAAATAAAGCTATGTGGAATGATTTTCCTTCAGTTGCTATCCTTCATTTTTTCACAGATGTAATAAACCGGTATTTCAAGTGATCGCAATAGTAAAAATTGCCAATTGGCGGTGCAGTTAAAACTTAATGATAGATGACGCTCCCATGTCAGGATCACTGAAGAAACCCGTCGCACGCCAAGATGAGCGAATCAAATTTTTCAAATACCCATATCACAATGAGGCACGCAAACATACCTGAAGGGACGACCGGTGCCGGTGGAGTCACTTGTTCATGCTGCACTGGAGGTTCTTCGTATGCTGGCTGGGTACTGGCTTCTTGGGGTTGCTCGGCCTCGGCTTTTGTGACAGCTTCGCTAGCAGCGGGCACTGGCTCTTCGGGCGCCTGAGGGTAAGCTTCGCTAACAGCGGGCGCTGGCTCTTCGGGCGCCTGAGGGTATGGAGCCGCAGCGGATACTGGCTCCTCGGCCGGTTGAGGGTATGCATCCGGAGCTGCCTCGCTGGTCGCCGCAGGCGGCGGCGGTGGAGCCGTCGTAGTCTCAGGGGGAGGTGGCGGGGCAGTCGTCGTTTCCTCTGGAGCAACCGGCGCTTTCGAAGCTTCGCTCACAATCGGCACTGGCTCGTATGGAGGAGGAGTAAAGGGGACTGGCGCTTCCTCTTCGGGTTTCGCCGGAGGGGGCGTTTCTTTCACTTCAGGGACCGGTGGTTCATAGGCAGGAGCGCCATATCCAGCCGACTGAGCGCCGGCGTTGTCCGAAGAACTTGCAACTGCTGGCACGGCCGGTCCAGATGAAGTCGAATTCGACGACTCTGACGCTACCGGCGGTGCTGCCGAGCTATCCGCAGCTGACCCTTCGGCAGCTGGTGCCGCTGAACTTTCTTCAACTGGTGCAGCCGAACTTTCTTCAGCATTCTCTACTTCAGCCGCTGCCGTCGACGCGTTTTCTTGAGCCGCAACCGTTGCGGCGAACAAAAGTGCCTGAGAATTAGGAATTTTGAATTTCCCACCAATATCTGACAAGTTCTGCTTGTTTCAAGCAGACATCATAATAGTGTACATTCTAATACACAGTCTAAATGTCGTAGATTCGAGAAACAACGAGCAAGGCTATTCAATATCGAGGGTAGATGGGCACTTAATTAGTTATTCTTAATAATGAAAGGATAACGTGTCGGTTAAGTAACTGGCCCTTTTGGTGGAAAATCATAGGCGTGAAAAGTGCTACCAGCTCGGTCCGACATGATTTCATCATAAACAGTAAATTAAGTTCAAACAAAGTGGACATCGTTTATCACCTCATTGCGCCACTTATTTTAATTGCCATGATTTAGTGTATATTTTGTGAACAATCAGCGCGGGATTACATGAAAAGGTCCGCTGGTTATACCGGCCTTCAAAACAAGGGGTTAACTGAAGAGCGCGGACGTTGCGAGTACGGTAGCTTGCTGCATAGCAAGACTGCCTATAGTTTAGTTACTCCGGGGGAGGGGGTACATTGTTCCGAACACGCAATTAATCTTACCACGACAATGACAAAGCGCATTTTGGATGACCGCCCACAGGCAGGCGTAAAAATGGTCGATTGCGGTGAGAAGGGAGGGTGGTGGCCGTCGAAAATCACTGACTGAGACGTGGATCGGTGGCCGATGAATTTGATCAAATCGCCACATCGCGGAAGGAGGACGGAGAGAACAGGGTCCGGCCGTCTGTCCAACCCGTCAGTCTACAACTTGTTAATCACGTGATGGTCAAGCCTGAATAATTTGTTTAATCGCGGCGATCGTCATGTCGTCCGTTGGCACATTCAAGTTGACAATTTTATTTTAGTCAATCAGACTGCAGCAGGGTCAGGCATACGCCGCCAATGTATCGGTTAAAACTTAAAAATCAAAAAAACAACATGGTTAGTGACGACAGAACGGCGCTATTTTCCGGTTATCGATATCGACATTAGAGTTACTCTAATTCGTATCGCTTACGCACAATCTGTGTTAGTTACAACATCAGTAAATATTTCTCAGAGTAATGTTGACTTTTCTAATCGCTATAATTAGTTTCTGACGTCGATGCATACATCATGCCAGAAATGAAATTTCTGACGTCAGACCTTTAACGGATAGAATATCACCAACGCATAATTGCTATAAATACCGAATGCATAGAAGTCATTTGAAATGTACTACAGCTAAGTGAATTTACATGACCGGTTTGCAACAACAAAAATGATAGTTAGGAAATGATATAATTGAATATATGATGCTTCAAACAATTTAGGCGAAGGTCGGCGCAACAGTAACAAGTGGATCTTTGGGCAAAGGACAGCAGACGAAGCCTTCGTTCGATTCGGGAGCGTCGGCGGGGATGAAGAAGCGATGACACATCTTCTGCTCACCACAGCTCGTTGGCTCGCGAGGGTTGCACGTCGCCTTCGAATCGACGGTCGAACCGTCGGGACAAATTGGTTCTAATTAAACAAAACAGTAGCATTTTTTCTCGCTTGTATTGCTAATTGTATTGCTGCGATCATTCCAATGTCATTCTATTCCAGATGCTTTGAGGTTACAGTCAAACCTGTTTTTAAGCGGGAACGATTCGCGGTTGGGATTTAAAAAAGTGCGCAAAACAGATGATTATCCATTGTTCAGTAACTTTATCATACAGTCGATAATCGTATCTTTTGAGTGCGTATTGAAAATGAAACTGTTGAATCATTTCGACTATAAATGGGCTTTGAGCAATTTACTTCTGCTAATCCTTTGGCCTCAGTCTGTTCCGTAGTGACGAGCTAACACGTCGTCGTCAGTGCGTTTGCATACATTATGAGAACTACGGTATCCTACTTTACCCTATCTTACTAAGGCACTTCTGTTGGCTGGCTGGATCGGGAAAGATCGAATCTAAAGCTAGCTGACTCCTTACCGGGTTTCTCGCAGCAGACGCCCAGGCCGAACCAGGGCTGGTAGCCATTGCAGAAGTGGTCAGTGGGGCAACGATCGACGACGTTGACATTGAATTTGATTGGGGCGCTGTCTGGAGCGTTGCCAGTCAGCTGCGCCTTGCAGAATACTGGGTGCTGGACGGGTGGCGTGTTAGGGAGTCCCAGCATGCTGAACGTCAACGGCGGACAGCTTGGCTCTGAATGAGTAGAATTTTTGCTCAAGAGTCCGCTTGAGATGCGGGGCAAGTATGTAATCATCCCCACACTGGTTCATTAATTTCATCCTTGTTGTTTGCGTGGAGTTTATCAAGCATTTTCTCCGCGAAGCTCTGGTTTTTTTAGCTCAGCACCGAATAAAATCTATCCGCCAGGGCCCTATTTCGCTAAGGTTCAGTCACTTAAATCTGTGAAAAGTAGGCTGCGTCTCATATCTTTGATAGGGAGGTCCTATATGGCTGAAATATGGTACTCTGCCAACTTATCTCAGATTCAGTGACAAAGCTTTAGTGAGAGAGAGCCCACGCGAATTAGGCTCTTTCCCTCAGCCGACTACTGTCGGTATATTGAACAAAATATTGCCTTAATATGTCATATAATATCTTTACTTTTATCTAATGGGATTATGATCTTATACTCTTTGTCATAAAAGTGCAGAACTAAGAAGTCAATATCAGGCTTGGTATATCGAAAAACACGTTCTATTTTGGATGTGCAAACATGATCTCCAACTGTGCGAGTATGCGCGAAAACGTTAATTCGTTTCGATGCAAAAATACTCGACTAGTTCTCGTCCCCTCTGTCGCTGTTGACTAACTTGTAAACGATACCGAAAAGGAACAAAACAATTAAAAAATTTGTTGACTGCCTCGTTCAACAGCAGCTCCTCTGTACACCGAAAAATAAGATTTTCGACGGGTTTTCTCTTTTAATAAAATCTCGAATAATTGAGATGACTATTAGGACAGTGAAGTATTCCAATTTTTCCTATTTCATGGCTTTTCAGAGCATCTTTTTGGCGATTCGCGTACAATTTGCGAACTGGCTGTATTCTTACCAAGAATCTGTTGGGCATTGCGCATATCGCACTATGAGATGAGAACGTTGAACTCTACTAGATTGGGAATTTCGCACAGAATATCGATTATTACGCACGAGTTTGAGACTCCGGATTTGCGACTTATCCGCACGCGAAATTCGCATCGCAAATCTCTGCGATTGCCGACCGACTACATGTTTGCGGTTTGTCGACGTTGCGCGCATGCGAATGCTTCCAGTTTCTTGGTACACAGCACGTTTTTGGAACCGCCTAGTGTATGCAGTCTGTTGGCACTGGGGTATGTAATTCGCAAGCGAGTTGCGAAAGGATGCTCAGACCGTAAAAGAGATTATAAACGCACGGGTGCCGCAGATGTCGTCGGCGATTTGGATCATGTCGCAGCCGCACTGGCACTTGCCGTCGCGACAGACGGCTCCCGAGGCGCAGAGACGGTCCTCCTCGCATACTTCTCCAATCTTCATTCGTCGCACGCAGTCTGTGCCGATTTGCACTTCGTTGGTGCGACAACGAAGCAAGCACTGGCGCGGGAACATGTTCGGCATCTCTTCTGAGTTCGGTCCGCAAGCGCATTTGCCTAAACCAAGTACAGAAGCGATTAATGTAGTACACAGCATATCCTAATAGTGCGGCAATCTAAGACTGATTTTTAAAAAACTACTGTGATGTGAAAATTGCAAGGGCAGTGATTGATCACATTCCGGTTATTTCAGGTTTTCAGACCGATCAGCGCTCTTGCGATTCCACAACTGCGATAGTTTTATAGGATAGGGCGCATTTTGGCAGCCCAGAACACTACGGCACCTCCAGTGTCGTTTGCTTCAGGTTGCAAGAGATAAAACGCGTAACTTTCGCCTATGTATGCGAGAAGAGTCTTTCGCGACGTGTTTACCACC
Source organism: Plectus sambesii (assembly GCA_002796945.1). Taxonomy (NCBI): domain Eukaryota; kingdom Metazoa; phylum Nematoda; class Chromadorea; order Plectida; family Plectidae; genus Plectus; species Plectus sambesii. The sequence goes on from NIUQ01003615.1 coordinate 5,522, forward strand.
TACAGAGCCGAATCCTAGTTATTTTGGAGAAATGTTCGCGTTAACGAACAGATTGACAACTAGCTAAAAATGTGAACAGTAAAATTCGCCCAAAATTGCATTAACTTGATATACAATGCAAAATACAGTAACGCACCTTGAATGCACTTTCCGTTGACGCGTTCGCATTGTTCGTCAAAGGAGCACTCCTCGCTCATGGACGCATACTGATAGCACAAGCCATTACGGTAGAGTGCGTCACCAGCGCATGGCTTGGAGCAGCAGAGCGCCTCTTGAGGCTGGTGGTTGATCGTGCCGGGGTTGTAGCAGAAATGAGTGTCATGCGGGCAGTTGTTGTGACGAGTGGAACAGCGCGGCGATCCGGGATGAGGCTCGCCAACCGGGCACAAAGGTTTCGCCTTGGGACAGCAATGGCCTGAACGTCAAACAATGTTTTTATAGGTCCGTCAAGTTTTCCGGTCGGACCTCAAGCCCACACCCGCGCGCATGTCTGCGCCGTGCAAAATATAGTGAGCAATCAGAAATACATACCTTCCTGTCCGAGTGGGCTTCCAAAAGGCATGTAAGTCTGGCAATAGCTGTCAGGTGGACAGGTGTCCTCGACACCAGGCGCAGCCAAAATCATGTACGGCAGCATGCTTGTAGGCAGCATGTACTGTCGTTTTGTGCGCACCATATGCAGGTTCCTGGCCTTCACTTCGCAAGCGATGATGTTGCCGCCTTCGCGCAACGGCTCACCGAAGCGGCATCCGAAGGCTAAGAAAAACAATCGATGAAGAATTAAAGTTTTTATTAAAGAGGCTATGTGCGATATCGCAATGTCGTTCGGGGACCTCTATGATACACCAATTACAATGATTACTTTGCCAATTAAACTTTGTGAGAAGTGAGGTGATTGGTCAGTTGTGACGTGACAGATTTTCCCGCTACATCATAATTCCCCCCCTTCGCTACATTACTGCAATTTTTAATTTGCAAAAATTTTATTCGCCACTGTTTTGTGATATTAGTACCAAATTACGCGGCTATTTTGCATTGTGTCCCAGTGAAACGATGTGCAAGTACGGTGAATATTCAAATAGCTCATAGTATCTAATGTTGAATTAAAATAGTGATCGCAATTTGCATAACTGAATAGCCACTGGAATCGGCCATATTAAGCCTAATTACTAAAATATTGCAAAATTATAACGGCATGATTACGTTATTTGCAAGGCATCAATATAGTGCGTAATGCGGTGCCGTGCAATAGAAGAAGAAAGCTAATAAAATAAATAAGTTACTCTGCGGGATGCAGGCGTTGTCTTCACTGCGCACGTAGCCCTCATGACAAGCGCATTTGCCACCGACGCAGTGGGAGAACAGACCGATACATTGAAAGTTCGACTCGCAGCTCTCGCCCAGATTCGCGGCTGTAAATATCAACAGTGGCTGTTTTTTAAGTACTAACAACACGATCGTTTTTTACCTGTGTGGCACTCTAGCCCGACGCGGACTTGGTTTTTCTTGCACTCTGAACAAACATCGCATTAGTCACTTTTCGCGCTGGAAACCGAAGAGTAAGCTTGAACTTACTCGGTCGGCATAAGTGCATCCCCAAATGAACGTCGAGAATCTCATCATCAGTGCACTCTGAAAAGTAAATTGTCAATAGAAGACGTTGAGATATTTGCAGAAAATTTGCTACTTTCTTTTTTATTAAAACTAGTTGAAAGTTGCCGGTGGTGAAATTACACGCGTATCATGTTCGCATTAACAGTTAATCGAAACACGCTTGAGTGAACAGAAAATTCGATAAACTGAGTTTTTCCTGTTGCAGAAGCGTCAAATTAAGCTGAACGAGATGTAATTGTCGGTGTTTCTTTACCTCGGTAGCAGACACGCTGCATCCCCTGCTGGCGAATAGTGTAGCCCTGGGGACACGCGCAAAGTCTCGTTTCCGCATCACAAATCAGTGGGTCGTGACAACGGTTGATGCACGGCTGACCGACGATTTGCGGCACTGAAAGTAACTCCTTCTCATGTCTGTATTTGGTAAGTGCTCGCTGCTCTTACAAGGCCTGCATGGATACTGCCGGCCGTCCGGGCCTATGATGCGAACAGTCGTCTCTTCCATGCCCGGTCCGCACTGACAAACTCCTTTGACGCACGCCAGACCAGTCGTGCAGTCGGCACCGCTGTTGCAGGTTTGGTTCATCGTACGCAGATCTGAAGAAGGAACCAGCATTGAGCTGCAGCTATCACAGCATATCGCATGATCATTAAACTGAAACTTCAGTCACCCCAGTTCGGCTGGATGTGATTGCTGTTTGATTCATAAAACAAGATTGTTTAGCGGCAAGTTGATTGAAATATAAATTGATAGCGACCAGCTTGTTACGCGTAACTAAGAAAAAGCTCCGATCCATTCTCTAGAGCTAGATATGACTGGGGCTTGCGATTAAAGTTCACTTCATATGCGCTTCATTTAAGATAATTGTAAACATGCAATGTGGCGTGAATAATTCCCAACATCCATTAGATTTTTGCAGTGAGCTCTGTTGATGAATGCGATTATACAAGAGGAGCTCACGAGTTACGGAGGATGGCACGGTCATAGCAATGAAATACATCGATACCATCTCTGAAGCAGTCGTCGTTGATTGGCCGCTGTGCCGCAACCTGAGCGTAGAGTGGATAGATGGCGATAAGCACGACAACTGCGAGACGTCTAACACCGAACGACATGGTTGCTCCTCGCCTCACCTGGTAGGAAGCGAACACCTTGGTCACTGACGGGCAACTGGCCGGATCGCGGTTCTTTACGGTCGAGACGGCTTAAGGATGGCCGCGATTTGTCGCGCTACTGGTCGCGACGTGTATTTTGCACCCACGCGAAAGCAAAGAAGCGATGGCGGGGGCCGGGGCGAGTGGTCAACGGTCGCTTCCCGCGCCGTAGTTGAAAGGCTATCGCCACCGCCCCGGCGCCAATGTTTGTATCCGATCGCACGCAAATCTTAAACTGGTACACACCGCCTCTAGCAGAGAATTTGACTCGCTCGATTTTCGTGGCGTGACGGCAAGCTCGTTCGGCGACGTATCATTGCACAATGGTCACGATGCGACGGTATTTAATCCTGCTGAAGTCGTTCGCTAGGGCACTTCACACCCACTGAGTGCCAACAAACTGGACGCTGCCGACCATCGAGCAGTCGTTGATCGTGATTTCATCGGGCGACGGCTTGCACGAAAGATGAACCACGCGCCTTTTTGTGTCGTTCGACTTATTTTTATTGACGAGCGTTTATCGCTTTGCGATTGTAAAAGCATAATACAACTGAACTTTAGGTTATTAATCACTGGAACACGCAAAGTCATTCAATCATCATTTACATCCACAGAATAAATAATAAAACATTTCACATATAGACTTTAGGCAAAAGACGGCCACAGGCCGTGAATTTCGCTCTTAGGAAAATGAAATTCTTCGATTGTTACAATTTGCCACAAATCTTGATCCACTGACGTCATGGTAATCTGGTCATTAGCAAGTACGCAGGCTGTTTTCAGTCTTCAACATGTGACAGGAATGTATTTACAGACGTTGGCTCATGGAGCTCGCGTTAAGCAGGCAAACAAACATTGAGGAAAGTTTCTCATTAATTGAAGTCAGGAATATCGTCCCAACTGTAACCGCGGTTGCCGGCCGATATTCGAAGCGCCAGTTGAATATGATAGGCGCCCGGAATTATGCACAATAGTCCGAAGACGATCAGCCCGTATGGTGTCACTTTGTCCAACGACTGAAACGAAATGTGCTATATGAAAGAGAGCGTGAGTGCAAGGTCGTCTGCGGAAGGAAGAAAGGCAACAGATTTGCACGGATGAAACGCATCCGACTAGAGTAAACACTGCATAATGTAGAGCGGCTAGTTTCTGGCCATTCATAAAGTACAAGTGCTTTTTTGTTGCGTTCTTTGCGCAAAAAAAGTTTCTTCTCGCTAGTTCCTCATTGAGATATAAATTTGACTGCGTCGGATATTGCGTCAATTTATCGAGCGTGGCGCGGTAGGGGCGAATGGAGTGCGAGCTACGCCGCGCCCTGTTGCATTGCGGGCTCAAACCAGCTGAGCAAGCGGGCGAGGAGAGTCGAGTGTCTGGGCGTCTAAGTGAGTGGTAAGTAACACGGAAGACACAGCTTCCCAGACGCCTTTGAGCGCGAAATTACCGCGCCCCGGAAGAAACGCGCGAGTACGCCACCCAACACGACGGAACCGATCGAGAAATATCCCGCCCTGCCTGTCCGGTAGGACCGCAAAAACTCCGTGTCTTACCTGAAATGTGAGAATGCCGCACAGGATGAGAATGCCCGATACTATGAAGGTCAGGCCGAACGTCAGCAGCACGCACGCCAGAGCGATCCCTCTCCACGGGAAGCGCTGAGAATTCTGTCGCATGTACCACTAAAATATTGCGCTTTTAGATTTAACGATTCTCTCATAAAAGGCTGGCTTCGGTTAATATGTACATTAATGAATAGAGAGCTTTCAAAGAAACGAGATTAAGAATGCAAAGAATATCTGAATTTTACGAGATGCACTTGCAGCGCATCGCATCATGCCAGTAAACCGCCGCGCTCGCTACAGAGCTTGTTTCATAAAAAATGTATTAACGCTCAATCGGAGAAAGTTCGGTTTCATAAAAGAAATATTGTATAAAGTATTATTATTGATTAAATATTGAGATATATTTTTTGTGAAAAAATTCTTATGTATGCCAATAGGGGAATGCCGCCAAGTGTTGGTCTAAATATATCCACTCGCTTATCCCCAAGCGAGAACATTGGGGAGACGCGCTTATTCAAAGGGGTAATCTATTTTCACCAAAGCCTCTGAGACAGACACCGTGCTGGATGATGTCTGGCAAAAAAGCACGGTCAGCGTTATCTGCCGTCCGCCACGCCCAAATGCATCGGGCCACCTGCTGCAAGCTGGAGCGAGAGGTAACCGAACGCCGTTCGCCGCCTGGCACAAACACACGTTCGAATCTAGTCTTCGCCCAACAGCCAGTGGCAGATATTAGCGAAGGATAAGCACAACAAGTCGGAGGAGACTTACATGTTTTTCGTGATCGAGCAGAAATTGATCCTCGAGATTCTGGCAGTTGGGTGAGACGGGCGCCGACGTGGACGTCGACAGCAAAGTAGACGAAGGATTAGCCATAGTGGATTAGAAGGCCAACTCTTTTCGCGCTGGTGTGAAACTAGAGCACGCCGATGACGAGCATTGGGCGAGGAGAGACGCGTGGCACTCTCGCACCGTTTTCCCCGGCGGCTTCTTCTTCTGGTCGCGCTCGCTAGTCAAAAAGGGATGATGAACGGATGGCCGCGGTTCGTTCTCTTCCGCTTCGACAGTCTCAGCTACACATTGGAGAAGACGACGTCGTCGGTCTCAGCCGCACTGCAAGTCGATAACTGGCTCATTTCACTCGCAGTCACGCGCATTCGTGCTACAAGGAAGTAGGAGACCACCAACAGAGCACCCCCTCCTAGCATTGCTCCCTTATGCGAAAGGAACGAACGCACGTCCGCGCGCCGCCGGTAGAACGCGAGCAATGCACATTCTTAGCAAATCAGCGAAGCGAGGACGTTGAAAAAGTTATTAGACGTGAAAAGAGCGTCACGTGTCGTCCGATATTGAGGCCAAATGGAGCAAACGCGTAAACAACGAAGCGGCAACAAGCGAAGAGGAGCCGGAAGAGAAATTCAGAAGCGGCAGGGGAGAGCCCGTAGACGGCGGCCGACAACGATATTAATCGATTAAAGATGGGTGTGAAGCAGCTGACGTCGCTAGCCGCATCCCCTCGCCGTTGCACCGCTGATTCTGGAGGGCGCTTCGAGGTCCGACGCGAGCACTTGGCACCTCGGCGGAACGACTCGCCAACCCGACGGCGATCGATACATGACGCACGTCCGGAGATACTGCAGGCTAGTCGGTACTACTACACTGCGCGATCAACGGCCAGCCAGCAGCTTAAGCGGCCCCGATTATTCGGTCGCCCGGGCCGCGATTTAGAGAGACGGGACCGCGCTCCATCACTGATACCATCTCGTCAGTCGTGCCCTAAGCGAGCCGCTTTGCCCACTGCCGCTCACTTCTCAATCCACCAGCCGTCCCTCGAGAAAATTACTCATCAGCACTGTTGCATCGCGAAAAACAAAAAACAACGGTGCTAATAGTGCAGAGTGGGCAGTCGTGATGAACTTGGACAAGCGCCAAGTACTCGATCGTCTCTCGAGCATATATTCTTCATGAACAGCGCCGAAATATTCATAGAAGCGGCGAGTTGTTGTGCTCAGCCGCATGTCAATACGTCTTTGTCTTGATGTCAGTCAGTGCGTGCAAGCAAAACTCGGTGTAAGTCGATGTGAGTATGATGTGTAACGACGAGGCTTAGAGAGCAGTCGGTCGGCAAGATGATTGAGATCGCAAGTTTTAGAGCTCTAAGAACGACCATGCGACATGCATGCGCTTCCGATGGGCTGTTTCATACAACTATTGCATAGCGGAATTTTGTGAAAAAGGCCCAGAACACAATAGCACAATCGCAAACGTCTTCTGTCTTCATACTACGCTAAGCTCATCAATTTATAAGGGAGATTTAAACTAAAAATGAAAACGAAAATGATCGCCACGTTAGTTGCAAATTTTCAGCTTGAATGCCTAATGAAACATTGAGCTGTCCCTAGTGCAAATTGAAAGGAAAAGTTTAACCATAGCGACATGCTAATGCGCGCTGCTAGACATGCAATATGACAAACCAGTGAGAGGCATGGGAATGAAAATAATGGCGATTCGACTCTTCGTTTATTCTCAAATATCTCCCTCAGATGAGACTAAAATAGGCTTAATCTTCTGAAAAACATCAGGATCACCGCTGTTCCAATTAGAGGCGTTTGCTGAGTCAAACAAACGAGTCAGAAAAACACGCTGAATCAGCTTATCGTGCGTTCGATTCAAATCGAATCCACACTACCATTTGGATGCTATCGGCAAACTGACCTACTGCATGTTTACTGTATCACTGATGCTTTAATAAGGACACGCAATTTATCTCTCATTAACAAGATGACGGGGTCACACACCATAATCGGTCAAGATAAGCTCCTAAAGGTCTCACTTTCCGTCGTGAGACACTATTTGTTCGCCAAGAATCGTAATCGATTCTTGATTTGTTCGTACAATAGATACTATGAGCTTTGAACTTTTGAACCATTTTGCCTGATTCAGTCATTAGTTATGCTCTTACTGATGGAAAATTGCAAGCATAAATTAACAGGGTGCTCTGACAGTTGATCGGAATTTTAGAATTCAGTAGATAAGTTGATCAATTTCTTTGATCGATTAACTGTCGACGACATGTTCCCCCCAGCACGTGTGCGATGGAATTGAAATGTTCACCCTATCGTGACCATTCGCCTGCGACGAGGTCACTCGTCGACAATAATCAAGAACGCTGTTCATCTAAGCGTAGTGTGCCGTTTGATAGGTGCAAAGAACACTGCTAATTGATTAATTCCGGGGTTAATGGAGCGTATCGTCCTGTGACGTGCTATTTTATTATGACTGCCTGCGCCGACAGCGACTCAAATGTGCCAGATTAACTGATCTTTGATAACGAAGACTCCATCAGTATATCGTTGGCAAATAAATATGAGGAAAACGACGAGTAATCAACAAACGAGAGAGCAAATCGTAAAGCCATATAGGTACAGATCGTGCTCGTAGGTACCGTACTTTCAGAATCAGTAGCCCATGAACCGTTATTCACTGCCCTATCTCAAATACTTTATGCAGTGGGTGAAGAGGAATTTAAAGAAGTTTTATAAAGCAGTGTGAGGTATGTGTAGGAAATTTAAATTGCCAATTCGGCGCTTCATTATATTCGAAATCTGCGCTGCAACCTATTTAAGGAAAGAGGAATGAATGCGAAGTAAATAATTCCATCCCACTGGATCTTACGGTCGCGGCAAATCCCAGCGCTACTCTGGATAGCGAGTGCCAAACAATTTTTCGTATTTGCGCATTTCCTGACATGCGACAAAAATTTGCATAAAAATGCTCCCGACTCGGTCAGCAGCTGCGTCGCAGACTTTCCATATTTCCTCCAGAGAAAACAAAATAAAACAACGGCAACCTGGGCATTCTTTTCTCAAAATACGGTACATCTACTCAATGACCACATGTACACACGGCGCAACATTAACAGCTAACATATGCGCTAAACGGAGGATACTAGCCATTCGACCAGCGCGCTAACTTCTTCTTGGACGGCGCACTGGTCACTGTCATTGGTACTGGAAGATTCAATCCTTTGAGATCGAGTTTTGGACGCCTTTGCACGCTTCCCTCGCGTCTTTCTTCGCGTAGTTTGGCCACTGTTAACTGAAGAAAGAAAAATTATGTTTGGAATTGGTAAGAATCAATAATAATTCCCTTCTTTTTCGTTAACAAATAGAAGCAAAACAGCTATTATGGATTCTTAGGACATAATAGTGTTGAATGGAAATGGAGTAGTCTGTTACTCACATATATCACTTAAGCCAAGTTCCAAATAATAGAATTATTCACGCTTAATCGGAAATTCGAAAGCCGTCAAATATGTTTGAGAAAACAACGAATTCCGTAACACAAAGGCGGCAAGAGTTAATAAAGCACGTCTTGGGAACTTTATAAAGAAGCTTGGTGTATACAGTATAAAAATGCACGTCTTGGCATTGTAAAAAAATTGAGATTATAAATGGAATTCATAGTCAAGTAGAGCCGAATCCGTCAAATATTGGATTGGCTGGAAAATTGTGTCTTTAAGTACTATCTTATGCTTAAAAAAGACGCAAAACTTTCCTGCCAACCCAATACATTCGACGCGAAAAGATAGAAAAGTTACCTGAAGTGAGCGATCGTTTGAGACTACGAGATATGCCGACGGTCCACCATCCGGGAGTGACCAAGTCGTTAGAGGGCGTGACGGCGTCCGGCGAGGGCGGCGCGTAATTTCTGCGCGTATTGCCACGACCGGCGCACGAACATTCGGTGATGCGCGACATCAGCTCGCCCGAACGCGCGCTCCGCTTCGAATTCAGAATCGGGTCGCATGTTCTGAAAAGCACATAATTCTTTTTTTTAATTATTATTTTTTAGCTCAACTTATGCCACCCTTCACGACTGAGCCATACGTAAGCTACACGATCGCCCCGCCCCAGGACAAGAGGACCTCCTCAGTGGAGGTTCAACACATGCTCTTTTGTCACTAAACCAATTCAAGCATACAACTGAAACATTTTCAGTGAAGCTCGTTCGCTTTCTTATCCCCTACAGAGAGAATGAACAATGTCGCATACTAACCGGCAGTATTCTGGAATTGGTGCACCGAGTTGCTGCATCAGTTTGGTCATGACGTCATCGCATTTCGCTGAAAAAGACGATAAATGTGTATATGGTTAAAATTTGTATTGGGTTGACACTCGAATGGCGCATTGTAACGCTCAACTTGTATTCGGTGAAGACGAAGGGCGGGGATGTGGTCATCGGTTGAGTTCCACTATATTACAATATGAGACTGTTTTGAGTGCTAACCTCGAAACGATTCAATCTCAGCCGCCTCGCGACAAACATAGCCAAGCAAACGAATCCGCTGACACAAATGCCAACTTCAGTTTCGGACAACAATTAAAATGCGCCCTATGTTTGACCTTAACATACTGAAAACATCAAACATAGGGCGCCTTAGAAGTATTTATAGGGCGCAGTTTTAGTTTTTTTCCTCAGTTTCCCCTCCATCAAAAAATAAACCGCATCAACGCACCGTGAATTTTTAGAGTGGCGACGCGATCTTTGGGCGTCCACTGGAGATTGATGATGACAATTTTGGCGCGTTTTTTGGCCTCGCCAGTGGGCCAAAGGAAGGCGTACTGCTTCAGGACGGCGAGACTGGTGCCCAGACAGATGAGGAGATCGCAACTGCTCTCCTCCAGGATGTCCGTCGTGCCGGCCCAATTCAGCGGCCACTGGACGCGGCCCACCTCTCCGAAGTGGACGATCGTATCGTCCAGCTCCGTGTGGCAATGATCGCATGACCGTCCCGTCTTGTGTCGCCGGAACTGACTCTTCTTTGTCACGTCGTACGGTCTGCAAAGAATTGATTTTCATTGAGCTTGCGTTTGTTTGCTAATCGTCAACTTCGATCAACTACGATTGTTTTAATTGACAACTGTATGAGGTGAGTATGGATCGCCACCATGATGGGTTAAAAGGACTTCTGATTACGCTTAGTTCTAGGGAATGTAGAGTGATTGTTTTAAGGAGCGCATGAAAACCGTCTGCCAACTAGTTAAGTTTATAGTCTAAACTGTTTCGCATGCAAAATGCGGCATGCAACAGCGCAAAATGCATGATGGAAATATTCGATTAAGCATGTATTGTTGCGAAATGCAGTTAGCTCTGTATATTAGGTTTAGAAAAAAAGATAAATCGACAAATATAGGTAACTAAACCTTCAAGCAATTCTTTATTGCAAAAACTCCCCTCTTGATCGTACTTCTTTATCAATACATTTTTCGCTTGATACTCAGGGATCAATTATATAAAACTGATCATTTGGATCACAATTATGCGTGAACGTCAGCGCATTATCATAGCCAAAAATGAGGGTCAATTTTTCAATTTTTAACACTCAATAGGTCCCTGACATATGATACATCAAGCAAACGCAACGTACCGTATATACTGCCTGAGAGTGCTGCACCCTTCGCGACAAACTTCGATGTGCATGTTTCCGTGGATTTCAGAAAGGGACTTTTGGGGGACGCCGGAACGCAGATGGAGACCATCGCAGTTTTGGGACAAGATGTGTCTGACAAGGCCGCGCTTGTAGAGTTCGCGCAGCGCCATGTGACTCGTGGTCGGGGAAGAATGTACTGGATCGCGGCATCTGGAAGACGCAGCGATAAAGAAACACCTTAATCCATGTTTTTCTGGATTAAGATCCAGACTTACTCGAATGTCCGCTTCCCTTGCTCCGCCAGTGTCCACACGCCGTTCGGTCCTCGATAGTCGGGAATTGATGCTGCCTGAAGAGGATTAGGAAAATGTCGCGCGTAGATGGAACAGAAATAGAATGACTGTGATAGGTCGCACCGCGTT
>NIUQ01003616.1:0-16755 GCA_002796945.1 Plectus sambesii
AACGAACCACGGTGACAATGGGCTCGGCGAGCTTGTCGGAGGGGACGTCGAGCCAAGACATCGGCATGGCGCCCTTGTCAGCGGGACCGCAGGGAGTGAGGAGGTCGTGGACGGTAACGGTGGGATCTTTACGGGATGGTTTGCAGACTTTCTGAAAGTGCGTGGCATTCTGCACTTTTCGAAGCGGCTGCATCAGCGCGTCCCTGACCACAATACTGATATCTGCACCAGAGTATCTGCAAAATAATCACTTTCATTTAGTTCAAAGCAAATTCTTATATTTGTATATATAATGCAATGTTCCTATTAAATGACCTAACGCTAACAGTTTGTTTGCGTAGTTTTTACGTCCTAATGAAGATGCACAAAAATATTAGGAAAATTTTTCCATACCAAGCGTAATAATAGCTCCTCAAATTCCAATTAAAAACCGAAACATGAGCCCACCCTTCAGTATTATCCCCCAACTCTTCGTAATCATTATCGGTGAGAGTAGTAGCAGTCGTCTTGCCCACATGCAGTTTGAACATTTCTGTTCGAGCCGATGCTTCGGGTAGCGGAATGTAGATGCGTTTCTGAAATATGAATTTTCAGCCAACATTACCATATATTATATCTGATTTACCTCGAAACTATGCCAAATGCTCACATCCAACATCCAAGGTACGCTGGTCGCTCCAAGGACGAGAATACCGTCATTAGCTGTGCCAACGTCTAAAGCATGATCAGTCTAGCGTTGTTCAGCAATCATTCGTGTTCATCTGTACTTTGCATCTGAATTAGAAGCTCGGCTTTGATTCGTCGGGTCGTCTCGCTCTCGTTGGCCGATGTTGACGAACAAAGCGAATCGATGTCATCAATGAAGATGATTGATGGCTTATGCGAGCGCGCCAATTCGAAAAGATTGTTCACCAGCCTGAAGTTGTAATTGATATCGTATGAGAAAGGCGGCACAAAGGCACTTTTATACTTTTCCGATTCGCCTAACCATTTGGAGACAAGATCGCTGCTGGATACGCTGAAGAAGGTGGAGGTACCGGCCTCGGTCGCGACCGCTTTGGCTATATACGACTTGCCGGTACCCGGTGGACCGAACAGCAGAATTCTGCGCCATGGTTTACGCTGTCCTGCAACAATGGTCACCAACTGTAATAATTAAACCTATACAAAAGAACGTATTTTCAAACTTTATTTGAAAGAATTGAATGTTTGTGTCTAGTAAATAATATTCGAATGCTGTTATATCTTTAAATATCCTAATCAATTAATGCTGTGGGCATTAATATAAATGGCGATTTTAAATTATTCGTTATTCAAACGGTTACGGTCCAAATTTGATTACACAGTAGAAATGTATGCATAAATTACCAGTGAACAGCTGAGGAAACTTGATTGGTAGAATAACAGCTTCTTTAAGTGCTTCTTTAGCGCCTTTAAGGCCAGCAATGTCTTCCCATCTGACGTTTGGCTTTTCCATCACAATTGCTCCTGAAACTCAGCTTCCTTAATTTAACGAAAATGATATATAATGAATGTTTCATGCAGTATTCTCACATGTAATTCGAAAGAATAGTAATCCAATTCAATTAGTTAGGTGAGTGGATAACGCACACAAACAGTGCTTTGAACGAAATTTCATTCTTAAATGGGGAAAGTGACGGCTATGCGAAAAGTGGATCCGGATTTTACCGATTAGATGTCCTAATAGGGATTCTATACGATTCGACTTTCCAGTTAGAAGCCCATGAGATACTACTTACAGCCGCAAAAGATCATCATGTATGCGTGAAATGAAATTATTTTAGTTGCACTTTACGCAAAAAACAGCTTGTTCTAAAACAGGATTTGCAAATATTAAATTGATCTTCATCGTTTGCGTGTATGAATAATCAAAACGAAGAACGACGCAAAAGTAAATATGATTTATAAATGCAAAAAGTGCCAAGTAAGAGAATATTCCAAATAGTAGCCCATGGGGTTGTAATTGGAAAACCTGGCAAGAAATTAAAGCGCTTGTTTTGTAATTACCGAAAGTACGCTACGCATGATTTGAACAACAATCTAATAAAAATTAATGTACTAACCAGTCAATTGCTCCTGCAGCTTCTTGCGTTCGGAATCTTTGGAGATGGAGTCGGAATTCTTCCTGTTTGAACCTTCATTGTGAACTTTGACTGGCTTATTCCCTTTGGCCCATTGGAGGTACTCCTTCAGCCTCTTTGCGCGATCCATATAGGTAACGCACATATTGTGGATGTTTTCTTTTTCCTCATTGCTTCGAGTTTCATCTGTATCGAAAATAAATCAATCGTCAAAAAAGCAGAAAAGCAGAAAAAGCAGACAAGATGACGCCAGTCTCAAGTCTCCTGGCAGCTAGCTAATTGTGTGTGCGACTGTTTAGCGGTCGGTTGAGTGAGCGAAAACCAAGGGGACACAGCAGATTAAATGATGCTTTTTGAATAATCCGTTAGAAGTAAGACAAATTATATTCAAATACTTGCTTTAAGTTTATTTTTAATCCACTATGCAGAATGATTGATTGAATAACCTCCACGATTTGCTCAAATATACAGACATATCAAGAATATTTCAAACGCATGGTTTCAGTTTGTATTAGAAAAATGTATGTGGCCTACATTTGACAGCATACGTGAAACAGTCGACACCGTGTTCGTACAGTCTCAACGCGTCCTCATAGTTATGCTCCTCATCCTCGTCTACCCCCCTCGTAACCAGGTCGATTCCTTTCTAAACAAGGCAAGATAAGCTTTCAAAAATTATAAAAATGAAAATAAATTTACCTGGAGCATGTAACCTGGCATGTTGGTAACGAACAGATCAGCGTCTTAAAACAAAATTAACTCTTCGTTATTCACGGCGTTCTTGTTTACTTTTCTTCACGCGCAAATTTAGCACTGGACGCAAAAGGCGGATCTGTTCGACGAAATTCGACAATACATAGCTTAAAAGATGTAGAATCGCGGTGCTTCTCTATCTATGAAACATAATTGGAATAAAATCCGATCGTTTTCTCGCAGTTCAGAAAAAACTCCTCCAAATAGTAGCCTGTTTCCGGCTGGCTAGCTGTTCACCAACCGTATCAGGAATAAAAATTAACAACAAGCCTTTCTGAGATAGTTTAATTAATTCGAATCCATTAAATATATATTTAAAAAATTCGGACCAAGTCTTCGACATAGTCTTTAAGTCAGACAGACAAAATCATTTTATGTGAGGCTTTATAAGAGGCTATAGATTTTTAAAGGTGCATTTCCACGAAATTCATTTGAATCACCCGCTATCTTGCCCTTTTCCATGCACATCCATGCGTAACCCTCAATGTTACAACGCAATCGCTGTTTGTCTCTTGCGTTACGGGCATTACAAGTCTCTGCCAAAAGGCGCGGCTCCGATGGGTGAAGCAATGGAGATCGCGCGAGTGTTTTATAAGGGCCTAATATATGCCGTTTGCGGAGAGACGGACCCACCATTTTGCCCGTTTGCGCCGGAAAAAGCTGCCACTCCAACGTTCGCTCGACTCTCTTTCTCGCGGACGCAGTGGACAGTCTACACTGCCTTTCCTTAAGAGTTATGGGCGCGATTGTAGCTTGTGTGCTTCTATCAGTGTTCCGTTAATTCCAGATTTCAATGTTTACTCTGTACCAATCGAATTATTTTATGGGGTCGGGTAATCCTGAAATGCGCAGGATAACCTAGACCCTGACTTTTGAAATTAACTCCAATTACGATCAATCGTGGCCCCGACTCTTCAACGCCGACCCCAACTTTTGTTATCAGTAATAATGAAGGACACTGTCTAAGGCAAGGTCAACAAGCTGTCACTCATGCGCCTAATAATAATTGTTGGGTCACTCTCCTACATCTCGATATATCTCGTTCATAGTGGCATCTCGTGTATTATCTCTTTGCGTTCGGTAGAGCGCATACTATTTGCTGCAACTAGCTCAATGCATCCTCCATAGTTCGTAGTGTTGTTGAGCAGTGCCATGTGGGTTGTCCCTGACTGCGGCATTGCAGCGCCAGCATTTATTATGGTATATAGTGGATAGCATTTACGGCAGATAGATAAGTAAACGGACGTAGTAACTGCTTGTAGTAATGTGTGAATAACGCATTTTATACAGGCCACATTTAAGGGTTGTTGTGTCTACCTCGGGTGGCCGGCGCGCGCGCGCTTTGCATTACATATTAAAGCTATCATCATCCAGTTGAAAGGGCAGAATGGCCCCTCAGAAATACAATAAAGCAAATACATGTTTTCAGGATGTGTCGTAGTGTTCACGGATACCAACGGCAGGTGTTGCGGTTAAAGAATTTGGTAAACGTCATACGCAGCTATGGACTCCCTTCAGGTTAGTTTTGAACGTAGTATTTTTCCCCGCACCTTGCACCGACCTTTCACTTCCGACCAGTATTAAGTAAACGCTAACTTGAATATTTTAAGGTTGTGCTGTTCCTTGTCGCTCTAGTCATCGGCGGTGGCGACAGTTACCGCGGAATGGAATACGACGAAAACCTGCTGGGACCCGAAGTTGCGGCGTATATGGCGAACATAAGCATCGCATACGCCTTTCAAGGATTCGTCATGTTAGTACTTCAGTTAGCTATTTTGTTTGGTGACTATTGCAGAAGTTTGTCATGGGGGCGGCAATATTATTTAAGTCATGCACTGAACTGGTGATTACTGAGCAGAAATAATGATATACTGCTGGCACTCGTAGTGGCATAACTTCAAAAATTTGCGTGCTAACACATCCATAAAATGATTTATTTTAGAAACCTGCCCCACCAGCAGTCTTGTTTCGAGCAGGAACTGGACATCTCGCTCAGTTTGTACGATGTCAAACTAAAATTACTGCAAGACAACAGGACGTAAGATGTCAATTACAGAGAGGTAGGAGATTTTCACAATTCGTGTAACATTCAAACACATTAATATTAGCTAGTCGATACTGCGTTGGCGAACGTAAGAATGGAGTACGTGCAAGAGATTGTAGGCATTTGCAACACCTCGACGGCCATTCACGAGGGATTGGAATCGCAATTCCGGCGGGGCACAGCTGCAGGTATAAAAAGCATTGAATATCGCTGAATTAAATTTATTGGTTTAGTGCGAAACAAGCTAGAAGGGCGGCTAAATGCTGTTTAAAGTATCATGTTAGGCGGTCCCGTAGGCGGCTGGGGAGTTATCCAAGCAAAGCAAGTAAGCGGTACGATGTGAGCGCTTTCCTTGATACCCAGAATGAGCAGAACAAAAAAGTCTGCGAGCTGGATGAACTCTGCTTAAAGTATGAAAAGGGGCAGAGGAGGTAAGAAAATATTATTTTTTGGAGTTCAGAGGACCGAAGATTCGTGAGACTAGGAAATCCTGACAATAATACATTTATGTAACTATGAATTTCATACTGGTTTACTTAAACGTTGGCTGTTTCGTGACTCACTTAAAAGCCTAGTTTGAGGCATGAGTTTTGCATATGTATAATTTTTAATTTATTCAGTGCGTATTCGATGATATTTGCAAATGACATTTGCGTTTAGGAAGCTCCTTCAGTATGAGATTGACCAGTTCATCGCTCGCGCTGTTACGACCTTGTCAACCTACATGAAGGAGATGCTGCTCAGTGGAGTCATAGACGCGCGAGTTTTCTCATTTGAGGACATGCAGAAGGTACGATTGCTTTGCTATTTGTAAAAAGGCTTCTTGAGTAGACAGTAGCTCATGCGGTACAGTGCAAAGCATACATCCATTAGGAAATATTAAAATATGCATTGTTTGCTAGCTGGGAATTCTGCCGCATTTTAGACAGTATCATTGCTATATTCTTAACCATCTTTAGTCTTGACGGTTGATGAGCCAACAGCGTTATTTCAGATGTTCCATCGCGACATAGGGATGGTTCGCTGGCGGCAGTCCATTTATTCTATTGAGGCGCATATGATGTATGGACTGTCCACCATTCGGCCCATTTCCTGTCAACCTGTAAATGCCCGAATTTTCGTCGAGATTTGTTATCCTGTTGTAAATAAGGCGGACATGTATAGCTTGTTTCGAGTCACGCATCGCGGGGCGTTCAACACTGATAGCAGCGTTTTTGGCTACGCGAATGTCGCTGACCATATCGCTGTGCCCCTTCACAATGAGAGTGGCCAGAACGTCGGCAGCGCCTGGACGTGCCGCGGCTTGACCAGCGACCATTATAAATATTGCTGACTTGGCAGCATTGTACATTGTACCTGGCAGTTGATGCCATTGAAGAATCACGGCTTTGTATGTAGTCGTGTCATTGGCGATAGATATTTAATAGCGACAACTGTACAGGATTTCATCCGTATACCTACCAATCGAACTGTGATAGAAGATGAAATAAAACAGAATATTTTCGAACCGGAACTCTTCAATGAGGTTGTCGCGAACATCCGCGTTAAAATTTTCATCAGATGTATAGATTCACACCGTGGGGCGCGCATATGGGGAAAATGTGTGACTACAAAAATTGTGAAGACTGTTAACAAATTGCTTACTGACTATCGTGTATGATACCCTCATCTAATCGTCGAATAATAAAAATCTTATCTAGTAATTCTTTTGTCAAATCAAAAACCACCTACAATAATGTATTTGACCACATGACACATCAAACTTGCATGCAGTGTTCAGGCAGTCTAATGCGAGATGTACAATTGAGAATTGCTGCTCAATGCACGACCTAAATCAATTCGTCAAAAGCCGTTCTAGGAAACAGCAGATCGCGCTCAACAAGCACTACACCAGACTTCTTAGCATCATACGAGACTGTATTGGATTGATACAAATGGAACCAGTGCACCAGAAAAATCCATAATAACCCCATGATGGCGGCTCATATTTTCCATTCAGATCAGCGCCATTGTTAAGACAATTTATGGACCACCATCCGCTGAAATTTCACAATGCTAAAGAATGTTAGGAAAGCAGCAAAATTACCCTGCTTGGTACGTAGAATAACAAGAAGCGTCGGCGCCGTGACGCGAATCAACTGTCGAAAATGGAAGATTATTTACGTCATCAGTGCTGTTGTTTAGCAGCGTTGCATTGCCTGCGTATGGATAAGGTATGTTCAGTGAATAGAAATGGGCTTCATCATCGATCTATAAGAATAGTATATACAGAGTGTCAATAAAGTAACGAACGCATTTGTTTTCTGAAAAACTAGGCCCAAACTAAATCAACTGAGCTGAAAAATTACAGAAATAATCTACAGACAATGAGAATTTCTTTGAAAAAATTATTACATTTGGTCAGCGCATTGTCAAGATATGGCCATCATCACAAGCACTCGTTTTACAGCAAGTTGGGTGCGACGGGTGAGGTCGGCAAGAACAATTTTTTGATAGTTTTAGGCTTTATTATCAATAAAAATGTGATTTTGTTTTCTGAACTGATTTATTGTTTTCGAGCCTAAAATTATCAAAACATTTTTCTTGCCGACCTCAACCGTGAATTTACCCTCACACGTCGCACACAATTTGCTATTTCAATTTTTTACAGAATGAACCTTCCAGAAAGGCAGAAGCTATGCAAGAATGAAGAGAAACGTATATTTATGCTGTTCGTTGTATTATCACAGTAGTGCATAACTTACGAAGAAATTAGTGTGCTTTTCCCACAAGTATATATTTGGATGAGTTGAGTTCGGATCCCGATCGCCCCAAATGTCAATTCGCAATTCGACATTTGAATCTTTGGTGGTCAGAACGTGAATAATATCATTTCCTAGCCATAAATTGTTCTCCAATCCATTGTTGAATCCAACTTTATAGTCATTCCACAATTTATCGTAAAACGAAAGGTTACCATTGATCCGTCTAAATCAAATGATGTTAACTGCACTCACTTCACTCTTGAAGTCGCTTATGCAGAGAAAATTTTGTCGATTTTGAGTCAGCGGCTCAGTTTGAAGCCAAATAAAAAATGAGATGTGTAAGAGATGGGAATTACCGGTGAATCCCGATCGAATTTCATAAATTTTGTCTAAAATCAATGCTGAATTTTACTGTTACTCCAGAAATAGTGATACATGTGATATTTATGTTAAGTAGTGTAAATGAGCACCTCTGAAATACGGTCCAGCCACCGCCATCGGTTTCCATATCACAGTATGCGTTGAAAGACGGTATACCCGATATATTAAACATATACAGTCCACTTCGGAGGCTGCTGTTTTTCTGGTGTAATCCATGGCAATCTTCTGGAGGACTATTGCCCGCTGTTTCGCCTAAACTGGCTGTCGTACCGATTGGCGCCATGCAAATTAAAATTAGAATTCACTCAAGGGCATTGCGGAAAACTCAGTGAGCTGTACCTTTAGTCCGCGACCAAAAGATAGCAAGCGATCGGGCCCATTCGCGAACGACCTCGGACAGTCTGCGCGCATCCCAATGGACATGTCTTTTAAGATAGACGTTTTCTAAGAGCCAAGACTATTGACACAGTTTGGAAACAGTTATACATTATGCTTAAGCTCTCTATTTTAGGATAAATCAGGTTAGGACTTTCGAAAACTACGTCAGAATTTCCCGAAAATATTTTTGTGCTGAGATATGACGGGATATTTTTATTTGATGATATGATTACAAAACTGGGATCCAAAGCAATGTTTGTACATCTCATTCGAGAGAACATGATGTGAGAAGTCTGAAAATCATTTTTAAACTTGTTTCAATACATGCCTTGAAAATGCTGGATGCTTAAATAAGTCTGTCCTTAACTCCTGATCACATATTCTCAAAACGCTCTCACATTCGAAACTATGGAAATTGAGAAGAGTAACAGTCATTCGCAAAACATAACAGACATTGCAATGATGCTATTTTTATGGATTCGACGCTTCAAAAAAAGATTAATTTAGTATAGCTTGGGCTGTGAATATCAATTGAGCGATACCTAAAGCCTCTAAGCATAGCTATAGCGTGTAGTGTACTAGAAATAGACATTTCTTTACCAAGATTATCAGCAATAGCTAAGCCAGCTATGACGATTCCCGCGACAACGGCTCCAGTCACTGCAGTTCCGGTGACGCCTCCAGCAACAACAGCGACTATCGCTGTTCCAACTTTAACGCCGCCGCCAACGATAGCCGCTGCACCACCAATCGTTCCTGATGCAGCTGCCGTTCCACCAGCTGCAGTAGTAGTAGAAGCACTAAAAATTTGACCGGTCGCACAAGAAGCGGCGGGCTTGAAGTGACGATCAGCTGGTTACTTGGGGACATATTAATTATCAGTATCTTTAAAATGAAGGGAACAAGAGAGCTTTGGTTCTTTTTTCAGGTGGCCAACGAAGAGTGCTTCATCAAAGCTGTGACCTCGGCTCCAGTGCTCAAGCTATTGTCTTCGTTTCATGAGGTGCTCAAACGATAACGGAGAGCCGTGAAGGAATTTACATATCTATAACCAAGGGCAGGATTGCTAGAACAATTGTAGACTATCGCTGCGCGTCGATGTCTAAGCGCTTTAATAAGAAGCGTGAGCAATTAGCATGCAATTTTAATCCCTCGAAACCAGTTGCCACTGCGTAAACTTAAACCTCAAATTCAAGGCATTACGCTTATTCATTTACAGGTTTTTGTACAAATGAAGCAATTTCAAATCAATTTTATCTGACGCAGTTTCAGTTTCTTAATTTTTTGATTGCTGAATTAGTAAATGTTCTACACACCGGAGAAGGCTCAGTGGACGTGTTGAATTTAAACTGTCAAAATAAATTCGACTAAAATTCATTAGGACCCGCCTTCAGCCGTGGAATATCATACAACATCCAGGAATCTCATCACTAAAGTGAACTCTGATAAATTAATTATGAGCGGTAATTTTAAATGACTCAAAATTATAAGAAATGATATGCATATATCTTTAATTTCAAAATGTTAAATCTACCTCTCAGTTACAGCGACACAATGCATGTCGTTATAATATAAATCACGTTCAATTATTTTTAATAATAAAACTCACCCTGCTTGACTGGCGCCCTTACATCCGTTCGTACACCAGAAGAGCTGAAAGAATTAGGCTTCAATGATAAAGTTTTAATTTTCGAAAATACTAAACGAGAAAGTCTTCAGTCATCCCTGGAAAAGAGCTACTTGACATTTCGAAAACTACTCTCTAAATCGAGTTCATTGTTTTCGCACCAAAAAATTATTCATTGTTTTAATGAAGTTGTTCATTGAAAAATCAATAACGTACGTTGAAGTTCAAAACACTGAAATGGTTTTTCAATGAATTATTTCATTAAAACAATGAATAATATTTTGTTGCGAAAACAATGAACTCGATTTAGAGAGTAGGGGCATCTTTGCTCTTTGTAGCTTTCTCTTTTCCACATATTCATGCTCTGGTCTTAGTCAAAGATCAATAAATTATGTAGCACTATCAAAGACTGGCCACTAGCTTTTCAGTTATTCCTGTCACAACCATGCTTATATCAAACCGTTCACTCTAATAACTATACTCACCAGGTATATTATAAGTGCCGGTAAAATCCACAGTGGCAGTGTCATCCAGCAAAATACATTAAATGCTAATTTTAACCCAGGCTTAGTGGGCCACCGTTTTTTCAGTGATGCAGCACAGCATGGGGGCGGCTCTTCGCAAGATTTGCAGGTAACAATTTTTCCGCTACCCATTGTTAATGTGGATCACCAGTTATAATATCGCTGAGCGTTGATGAGGCTACGGAGCGAGACAACCGATCGTATGTATAAGCGAAATTAAAACGAGTATGAAGGGGGTTGTTTAAGTGTCTTATCTCACACGACACCTCTCATTACTATTGGAGCTTGTAGCGAAGACAAGCAATCGTAAAAATGGAGCTCCATATTGAAACGCCCCTTGTTTTTATGACCATTATCAGTCGTTCACCTTAGCGCTCGGCCTCATTCACATTTCTCTTCACGCGCGAATTTCAGTACTAAGCGCGAAAGTTCGATCTCATATACCACTGAACGAAATTGGACAATCTTTAGCTGAAAAGATGAGGAATCACAGTACATTTCCATCAACATTAACATACTCGGGACGAAAGCTGTTCCTTTTTTCGGAAATTGCAAACGATTTCAAATTAACGGACTCCGTCTCCGAGTGGTTAGTTGGCTGATTAATTGCGCACCTTTATAATGACACGCTACTTTACCAGAAACCAAAAACTAAAATACCTGCCGCTCTCTATCCTAACGAAAATTCGCAGCTCACTAAGACAAACTCATCAACTTACAAATTATTCTGTATGAGGTTATATGAGAGAAGGTATAGATATTTATAAGTCACAATTCCACAAAACTGACTCGAATAACCAGCGTGGGCTCCACTTTGACATTTTCAATGCATTTTTTACCCGTCGCTCTCTTTGTTACTGCGTAACTGCTGTCTTGCCTGAAAAATTCGTGTAAAGATATGTCAATAGCAATCGGAAGTGACAGCGTTCGCCATCACCGTTGGTATCCTTTTAAAAAGTAATTCCAAAAACCCAAAAATGTGCTAGAACGAGGATAGGTGAGGTTGAAGGCAATGTTTTTAGCAATTTTGTTCGATTATTTCTGCACCTTTCTCGTATTCACCTTTGTTCTGCCTTTTTATCTATCGTTCCGTTTCAAATAAACAGTTTAGGAAAGTGAATAGGAACGAGTTCGCATTTTTTCAAAGGCGACATTTGACTTTTTAACTCAAATCTTAGCCAAACAACAGCTGAATCCTCATATACGAAAACTGTTATGAACGATCGAGTCCCGATTGGATATCGTTTACTACAGTACTTTGCGCATTCTTTGCATATCGCTAGCGATTCGAAACTACGAAAGTAAAGAGAAAGTTGATTAAAGTAGAAAAAGCGAAATAAGTCGGCAAAAGAGTGAAAGCGAGAGTGAAATCTAATTGTACTCGCTGTGCAATATGGCTGGTTTCTCCGAGAATGTCGGCTTCGAATCCTTTTACACTGACGTATGTTCGATTGATTTTTGTCCAACTAGAATTGAATAGAGGTACTACCGATCATCCTATCGATCTCTAGTATAGGAAATTTAAAAGAGTAAGCTTAGAGGAAAAGCTGCTGTCCAGTATCATAACGAAAAGTTCTCGCTTAGTTGTAGCGTTCCTGCTTGATGCAATAAAGAAAGTGGGGATATCAAAGCACTTCGATTTTATACTATTATCGTTCTATCATCGCGTATTCAAAAATATTCATTGTGTACTGAAAAGAAACAATTTCAACGTTTGCTTTATTACCTTTCTTTAATTGGAAATTAATATTCGTGCGTCACAATCTTCGATACTAATGATTGCAAAAATGATTTATCGGTACGAGCAAATTCTCTGATATTTAGCATTATTTACCCTTACGCTACCTTCTTATTTAATCTCTCGTCCCTTTCAGCTGAAAAATACGGAAAAGAAGGATGCGGTGCTGACATCCAAACAACAGATTGATCGTTTATTGCGACCAGGTCATACGTATCTCAATCTGAATCCATTCGAGGTATACATTTTTTGCTTTCTTCTAGCGTAGTACATTTTGTTATTTGAAACGTTGAAGCATTAGAATCTGCTGTATTCAGTTATACGGAGTGTCCCAGTACTGGCCATTTCCTCTGCCTACAGCGAAATTCGTTTATACCTGTACTTAGGGACTGACGGAAATGAGTGATATTAGCAAAATACCGGTATAATCAACATGAGTGTAAATGAATTCTACTGTAGTTGCATCTGGAACACTATATTGCAATGATTTATGGCTTAAACGTGACTTATTTCAGGTACTTCAAATCGAACCCGAAACTGACGTCGAAACAGCCAAAAAGAAATTCAAACGAGTAAGTGGTTGCTTCTTAGAAAGTAAAAGACGATGATGTCTTGTCTTCGATATTCTAACTGATTGATTTCACATGCGATGCTTTTTGTTTAAGTAATTGTCGAACTGATCTTGCTGCGTGATTGTCTACTCGTAGGATGAGACATTTAAAGATAATTAAGCGAAATTCAATTTCTGTTTAGAAGCTAATAGTTGGCTTAAGTTTTGTTCAGGTTATTACGAGGAAATTTCAAAGCAGTATTGTATTAAACTCCATTAACAGTGTCATATATAACTGATCTGTTTTGTTCCTCCATTCGTACATCCATCCCGCCCTATTGAGTAATGCAGCGCGCAAGTTGACGTTTGTGTTTGCAGCACTCGGCCGATTTCATATCACGTTATTTAGCTAAATTTTTAGTAAATGCTATGCTTAAGAATATGCGCAAAGTACAAATTTAGCTAAAGAACGCGATATTAAACCGACCCATTATGTGCAATACCGCACGCCGAAAATGTACTCGCTTCTAAAAAACCTTTAATATTCTTCTTCTTGATAAAGCGCCTATTTAAAGCAGTAAATACATTTCAGCTGTCCCTGCTTATCCATCCGGACAAGAATCAGGATGATCGCGACCGCGCTGATAAAGCATTTGACAGTACGTTTAACTTTCGGAGAAACTATTTCTTCGAGCTACCGTATTACACGTTTGCATGATTTGTTTCAGTCGTCAAAAAGGCGGTGGCGACAATTGAGGATCCCGATCAGTTGTCGCAGTGCCGAGATGTTTACGTCGAAGCCAAGGCTCGTCTCAATATCATTGTGAGTTTCGGTTACCTCTTAACGTTCCCTCGCTTGTTTTCGAGTTTTTCTAATTATTCTTTCTTCACTTACCGTATTTCTTCCAATAAACGCCCTGGTCGTTTATTATTTTCATCTAGGCTTGAGGGAGGTATTTATTGAAGGAAGGGCGTAAATCCATTGCTTAATTTCATTTTGCGATTTTTAGATGAGCGAGAAACGACGGAAACTGAAAAAAGATGGCAAGGATCCAGTTATCGACGAGGACACCGAAGCTGGGGTTCGATCTTTGTACTCTCTTTATGTCACGTAATCTAGCTTGCCAAATGGGATATCTTCCCGTAGGGTTTTATTATACGAGAGATATTCACATGTAAGAACAGACAATTCTGAGCGATTGACTGGGGCCCATAATACTGAATTCTTAACAACATATGGCATGGCTGCTTAGCGCTGAATTAGTTACGATTAAAACTGATATGCCGACTGGGTTCTGTACGTGGGTAAAAAAGTTGGTTGTACAGTTTTCAGTGGTCTAGGCCGACTGGTCCTCTTAATTCGTCCATTATTGATTGCATCGCTGAATATTTGCAGTACAGCAAAGCGCTGTGGGTAGTGGTGACGAAAGTGTTCGCAGATCGCGAAAAGAAACGGAAGGCTCTCGAAGATCGCGCCAACGAAGAAAAGTTTGTTATCTTTCTTTCTCAATGTGCGCTCGTTACAGGGTTTCTCATTATAATTCGTCACTTTCAAATTAGTAAATTCTGGATTTAAATTTGTCATTACTGCACTCATTTCGAACACAAAGTTGACGAATTGGAATGCAAAAGTGACGTATTAGGATGAAATATCCTTTTTCGACATTCACTTTGGCGAAAATTAAACTTTGAACACATCGATGTAAGAAAAATTTTCAGCAAATTATGGTTAACCAGTAATTGCTTAACATAAATTATGGAAATGTTGTAATCCATAATTATAGGCGACGCAACGCTGAGGAAGCGGTGGCAGCTGCAGA
The DNA here is from genome assembly GCA_002796945.1 of Plectus sambesii. Lineage (NCBI taxonomy): Eukaryota > Metazoa > Nematoda > Chromadorea > Plectida > Plectidae > Plectus > Plectus sambesii. Next base: position 14,662 of record NIUQ01003616.1, read on the forward strand.
AAAGAAGCGACTCGAGCAGGAATACGCTAAAAACTACGAGGTATTCCTTCGAAATTATCGTTTAATCAGATTCCTTGGCGCGAAATTCTTGGCTGAATGGCCTTCCACCTTCTTACCTTATTCTTGCAAAAAAATTTTCAAAATGGATTTTAACATAACAAACGTCGAGTTGGGAGTATCGAAAAAATATTATTATATATAAAGCAGGAACTTTAATCAACAACATGGTCATTCTCTTTTTCGATAACATAGAATATGGTACTAGGGTGATATTTTTAAGATAACAATGGTACCTCTCATTTCGCTTGATATGTGCAAGTAGCGGTGGTCAGGGTTGTTTTATTTCAAAACATAATTTTACAATACTGCAGCTGAATAGTTAATATGTGCCATACATAATATAGCGGGTAGTAAAAGTTGATTACAACCAACGTAATGGACTTTGTCTGATTCAGGAAACGCGAGACGATCGCGTGGGGAGTTGGAAGAAGTTCAAGACAAAGAATGAGAAGAAGGGTAGACCAATGCCCGGCGCGTTCAAGCCGCCCAAGCCGAAGCTGGAGACTAGCGGGAAATAATGTCCTCAATCATGCTACAGTAGAATTAGTTTATTACGTTACTTAGGGGACCGGCTAAAATATCCAGTGTTAGCGAAATAACAGTGCAGTAGAATTCGATTGTACTGGTTTCTGTTGTACCCGTATTGTCTTTATATAGGTAATGTTGGCCGGTCCGTCAAGTATTGTCATAAACAAATGCTACTGTACCTTCTTCTACTTTTTATTGACGTGGGTTTATACTTTGATTTGGCAGTGCAGTACGGTAATGTGAGTGATTCCCATGAAGAAATGATTTATTCTTGGTAACTGCACATATCTCACTGCAACACCAAAGCGTATATCCAGCATGATCGCGTATTTTCGGAAATAGTTGTGTCGAGTACAGTTTCACGGTCTTGCATTCCTATTCAAACGCAAGTTTGATCTAATTTAACGCACATGTGACAAATTATAATGAAAGATCCTGTTATTCTAAGCAGTATTTGTACATGCGAATATTGCCGTAGATAAATGGGATGTGTTATTAACAGTGAATTTTTTGAAAATAATATAAACTGAGAGGGTTGACGTTTTAAAATTTCCATGATACAATTAATACTTTTATATGAGTAATAGTATTTGATCCACTATTTCCGACAATGCGACAATTCTTCTCGATCACGGTTGAGAACTACGCGTTCTTCATAAATCCGAAATACGTTTTGACGTAAATAAGTTATTTTAGAACAAAATTTGTCTTTCGAAATTGTCGATATATCAACTTTTACAATATCTTCATTCACACTTTATTATTTGCACCAGAAACCATCGCGCATTTGAAAGTTTGTGCATTTTTGATTAATAGCGTTAGTCCAATCCGTAATCGAGAACACTACTTGTGTTACAGTGCGTGTTTGTGTTTGAACACTTTTGCCGTTGTTCATAGTGTTTCGAACTGCGAGTGTCGTTACGTTTCGAGTAAAACTATTTTTGGTGTATTTCGCGTGTTGGGAACATCACTTGCTACGGCTATTGAACTTTTATAAGAGTCCGCGTCATGCTGGTCGAAGCTAATGGGGCAACCGACGTTCCAAACCGCAACTTTCATTGGAGACAGTCGATAGTGAAATCAAGTTTTCGCCCGCTTCATTTCTACATATAGTCAACTGGGTTTATAAAGCCTGGCTCTATAACGTCGCTGGCTTCATAACGTCGGTCCTTGGCTAGTCCCGTGTACTATGTTTTGTACACGGCTAACTGCCTCTATAACGTCGCTGTCTTTATAACGTCGGTCTTTGGCCGGTCCCTTGACCGACGTTATAAAAGCAGTTGACTGTAGCTGCTGGATTGACGCGTTAATTCAAATTCTTCTCTTGTGGCGGCGCTTAGCGTTCACTACGCATTGCATCATGTTTGCCTAATACTGCTTGATTGCCATGTTGCAGTATACATGTATATTCAATTGCTAGATTTACGCACGAAATACGAAGAAAAGCTGTGCATCATGAACAGAACAATATATCAAACCGCATTCGCAACACTTCTGCACATGTCT
>NIUQ01003617.1:0-16726 GCA_002796945.1 Plectus sambesii
AATGCTTAAAAAAGCTAATAGCTGTTCAACAATATCAAATTCCATGATTGCAATCCAAAACTATTATTGATTACCACTATCACCGCAAAAATTAATGGCTGATGTGCTACAATTTTGTACTGCATTCCTTAAAATATAGTGCAACATCTGCACATTGTTTCAATTTTTACTCTAATGCTGTTATCTCGAACTTAAGAAAAATATCGATTAAGCACCAATATATAAATTTTGCAAGCATTGATGGTCGTGTAATACACGATCAGCAAAAGAACGTCAATAGAACGAAGCGTATCTTACTCAAAGGGGTACTAGACGACTGAAAAATGAAGTGACAGGCCGTTTCATCCGATCAAACTGCAAATACCATAAAATGCAGTATATTGTTTATACCGCTTGTTATTTATGAAAGCATGCTGTTTAAAAATACACATTACACTGTTTCCCTCTCTGAAACGGCGACAACTGCGTAGCTTGTGCAAAAAGATTAATTTATACACTTAACAAAGGAGAGTGTTTCCTTTGAATAAAAGTTATTTTCATTCACAAATGCAAAATGAGAAAAATAAAAGCGACGTGTTCAAGCTTTCAAATAAAAATATTTTATTATGCACTTGTTGACGAATTAAAAGTTTTCACCGCTATGTTTTCGGTGACGGGCATCAATAGAATGCAGATAGTAGTTAATTGAGTGCTCATCGACTACATACGCAGAAATTGATTTTGAACATTTGAAAGATGCTAAAAAATAACTCTGTTCAGTTGTAAAAAAGAAACCATATATGGTCATGGCTCATTCTTGCCCGATTTAGGCGCTAATGACCGATCGGAGAGGCTGCAGCGCTACGAGCGAGCGATGGACTTGTACCAACGAAGACGCATTTATCAGCAGCAAATCTTCCATCGTTTTCGGGATATCGAGAACGACGAGTCATTTAGCAAGGGTAGCAATCATAATGCCGACGCCATGAAGCTGTCGCTGATCAGAGATGCTCTCAATTGGTACGAACGAAAGCTGGGCGTCCACATGGATGCTCCTGTGATGGAAGGGACCCACTGGAATCTGTGGGGCGGCATGTACTACGCCGCCAGTCTGTACACCACCATCGGTATGCATTTTCATCTTGCAACTTTAAATATTAAATAATCATTATCATTTTCCTGCACTTATTGTTCGATAGCAATTACAAGTTCATTTAACGCACAATACTTGCAATACTACATTCATGTCATTTCAACCTCGATGATCTGGCTCAATACTCCAATTCTTCTTTGAACTCACGGATGTCCAGACAAATGCATGAAACAGAATTTTAGGTCGTCCTATTTAATGCGAACAGTTGAAGAAATCCATTGCAATCTTTCGTCTGAGCACTACTGTTTCTTGCTTTCTCATGCCGTGTTTAATAATTATCAAGTAATTTTGTTAGAAATATTTCTCAATTCTACGCGATCCGTTTCATAGAGTTTGCACAACTTTTAAAAATGAGCATAGTATTAGTATCAAGCATATGACATTGTTCAGAAAAACTGAGATGAGAATTAGTCTGGAGGAAAAGATAGAGGGAACTGCACGAGAAGAGCGTGCCTAAAAAATGACAAGAAGGTACGCCGGCCAGGAATGCACCGCTGTTGCGTTCCCATTAAGAGTTCTTAGGTACTTAAGGGTGCTTCCAGCTTGCGCATCTTAGCGTCGAGATATACTGGACACGTGCCGGCTTCCTTCAAAACGTACTACAAAAAAGAATACTCTCGCTTAAAAGTGAGAATCCGTGCTCTTTGTTGTACGATTTAGGTTTCAAGTTCAAGTCCAAGCCTCTGCAGAATCTTGAAACCACCTAGCAGCCGGCGCACTCAATCTCAATCCATCTTGATCTGTTTTTACGCTTCAGAAAGTTTTTGTTGTTGTAAACTCACTTCCTTCCCGCAAAATAGCCAGCAAATGCTCGATTATCATATAATGCAAATAGGACGCTAAACATGTTCTTTTCCCTCTATTAACCTAGACCGCATGTTCGACTATTCTCGAGCAATACTTCGTCTGAGATTGATATATTCGGTGAATGCAAACAAAAGTGTTCAAAAGTAGACGTTCTTTTGTTGATACAAATGTTAACAGAGAGGCGTTGCAGGATATGGAGATTACGCGCCGAAGACGACGGCGGGTCAAGTGATGTCGATGGTGTACGCATTCGTGGGCATTCCGCTGGTAGCAACGATTCTGCTGGACTGGGGCTTCGTCTTCTTCACGATCATCCAGTCGTCGTACTTTCGAGCAGTCACCCGATGCTGCCGCCGGTCGTACGAGCTCGAGATGCGCCGACGGATCAACCGCGAGCAGCTGCGGAGGGTCGGCAGTGAACTCTCTCTTCGCAGTCTCACTACCATTCCCCTCCTCAAAAGAACTCCAACTGCTACCACGGCCAGGTGCTCACTTTTAACCCTCAGTTTCATGGCAAACTTTGGTCCACCTCACTAAGAAAAATTGTGTTGTAGATTGTGCTGCGCATGATAAGCTGGGAGCCTATTTCAGAACACAGTTGAGAGTCGGGAATTGTGGAATGAGTCTCAAATTACGGAAAATCGCCAAAGCTTGAAGTTCCTAAGTGCACATTTAAAAATACATGACACCCTTCAGTAAGCATATATTACACTGAGGAACTAGTGGTTGCTGCCCTATATTCACAAAAGCTTCATACTTAACTCTGTTCATAATTAAAACGCTGTTCAAAAGCCGAATATTTGCTGAAAAGAAGCCGTTCATAGTTTTATGCAGCTTACCAGACAACATATTTAACTCATCACTTCGGAGCCTTTTTATTAAACCTGCATCAATCACAACTTTATGATTGCAAGTGCGAAAAGCGCGGCGATGGAGCAGGCATGACGTGCTCACACGTTGTAACTGACCAATCATCGCGATTCTCGTTATTGCAATCATCACAGTTGGGATGACGAGAGTTTCATAAAAGAGGCACCGGCAGTTAGCATTCATGCGAACTTCGAATAATCGAGATTTAATGCAATTATCGTTTAGTAGCATCCAACCGTCGCACAACATGCAAGAACGGACGGAGGACATGACACTATCCGAACAGGAACGTCTTATTGCTGTTCCAATGAAGGCGGCGTTCTTCTTTTTTGTCCTTTGGATCGCCTTCAGCGCTTTCATTGTGCGTCTTTGGGAATCCGACTGGACCTACTTTACCGCAGTCTACTTCTTTTTTACGTCGTTGACAACTATTGGTACGTTTATGCTATTTTCATCTGTAGATGAAAATGTGCATTCTAAAGTTTTACTGGGTAGGAATCGGTGGCTCTATCTATACTTAATAAACGAAGAATGCTTTGAGGGAAGGTCAACGGTACGCTGCATTTAAAACTGAATTAAATCAAAATCAATGATTCTCGAATATTTACTATCCATTCTAATTAAACTGTTATTTATTAGACATCATAAACGCCTCGTATTTTGACCTTTCTCGTCTGTTTCAATCAGCCGCCATCAATTATTTTCTTTTGATAGCGCTTATTAGACAAATAAAACATTCTATCAATCTGTCTCAAATAAGTTCTTCACAATCTATTTTCACGGTTTTCATCTAGCAAATTCACCTTCTGTCCTATAATCTTAATGCAATTATCTTTCAGGATTGGGCGACGTGGTGCCAAAGAAGCCGAACTTTATAGTATTTAATTTGACTCTGACTTTGGTTGGTCTTTCTGTGGTGGGTCTGTGCATAGCAATTGTGCAGTCGAAGGTGGAAGTCGTATTTAATCGAATCTCGCGCTCCATCGAAAGTCAGTACCGCGTGAGGCAGATTGAGCCGGTCGTCTCGGGAATGGCGCTGCTTAACGACGAGAAAGAGGGCCTGAAGCGTCTCTGGCAGGGCCAACCGCTCGAAGACCGCATGATTCACTACCTAATGGACGAACATAAGAAGCGCATGTTGGAACAGCTCTGGCTGAAACGTAGTCAAATGGCCAACAAGGCCACCCAAACCACTGGAATGAGGGTGGACAAGTCCGTCCAGACCGGCATGAAGGCGGACAACATCATGCAGAAGAGCGCCGAGGGGGAGCTGCCGTCGGGAAGCGGCGCCGGTGACGGTGACCCGACCGCGAGCGACAATGAAGAATATCTCGATGAGGACGGCGTGAAAGTGATTCCTCGTTCGACCAAAAAGTACATTTACTGCATATTCGATTGATTCGATGCGTCTTTCTGTCTGACTGAAGTTGTTCATAAATTTACGCTGTATGCTAAAGGACGCAAAGTGGGCACGAAGAAATTACTGGAAATTTAATGCGTTTAAAAACGCGGCGCGGAACGTGGCTTAAGACTGATTGGTCAAGCCCGTCACATTCGACAAATTCAACGCGAGGCAATTGCGAGAAACAACGAGCGCGTATATTATTATATGCGTCCTCGGCCTAACTAATAGCCTGCAAATACCATTTCCTTTAAAACGCATTGAAAAATCTTATGAAGGGGCAGGCATATAATCCTGTATTATAAGGGCGCTCTTTTTTGTGCTCCAATTCTGATTATGTGAATATTAGGCACGCGTGCGCTGTTTAATTTGATCACATTCGCCATATTTTATCGAAGTTCACGACGGTGTCCTACTAGTCTTGACCATCTTGGCGCGCCGCAGACATAACGAAAGGGGCACCCACATCTCGAAGTTGACCGGAGGACGCGACTGCATTGCCAGCTGCGCGTGCTCTTCAAGTACCGACTGACCTGTATGTTTGCAATAGGGTACACAATATCATCAAGAATGTTCTTATTACGTAAATTACGAATGACTTCAAGAACAACGAGCATTCCAATGACAAGTTCACACAAATGCCGGCGAAACTTTGGCAGCGGCAACGATAAATATCACACATCCGTTCGACGACCGCAGACCGTCCACGAGCGATTCGTCGATCCCGTATCACTTGGAAAATCTGGGATTGTGACAGCACGAGTGAAGATGAAAGACGACAGAGGGCGCGTTGGTTACTGTCGACGGCGCAAAGGAGACTCGCGCTGGCAGAACCGACGACGGAGCCGAAGCTACGACCAATGAGGGAACAGTTAAGCAGCGATGGTCGATCGGTGGCTGGTCGTCGATGTGTTGTGAGGGTGAGTGCGACCGGGATGGACGCAGACTAGGGCATTTCATACTTAGACTTGCGATTCTCAGAGGACCTTTTGGATTGTTCCACTAATAATCGCAGTTGGATTCTAATGGACTTAAGAAAAAATTCTGAAAGGGCGTGGAGCACAATTTAGGGTTATCTTTAAAAAGTAGTGTAATTGTATAGCGCTGTAGGGTTTTTCTCGATTCTACCGAAATTTTCAGAAAAACAATCTAATAATATCTTTTCCATTTAATACTGCATTTTCGCCTCAAAGATTGATCATGTGATGACAGAAACAAATCCTGCGCCTAGCAACATCCTCAAATGCATGACGTGTTACTCGGGTGAAAACTGTAATATTAATAGGAAAAGATCATTTGAGAAAGCAATTTTTCGGAAAAATTAGATTACTATAAAAGCGGAGAAAGTGTGCGCGAGACCCGGAAGATCTAATTTAAGCAGTTTGATTGCAACTGAAAGCACAAGTACTCCGTAAAATGTGCTGCAGCGCTTCAGTTTTCAATAAGCTAATAAAAGGTTTAACGAGTCAGTTTCAGGAAACATTTTCGCGCAAATCGCAAGTTAAGTATGCTGAACAACCGCAGACTGCCGGGTCTGCTGCCAGAGTCAGGATGGAGCCGTCGACAAGTCTTTAGTGTCAAGTAGCAGCCGAATAGAAGGAGACCGATGGACACTACGACGAAAATGAGCACGCAAACACCGATCAGGTCGTTAGCGAGGCCGGGCCAGCCCGACTGCGCACGCACGGGCGGCATCTCGCGTCCCACACCCCGCACTCGCACACCGCCGTCTCCGCTCGGCAACTAACCAACTTCTGTGGCTAATTCGCTTACGCACTCATTTCGTCGCTGACGCTACTCAGTTTAAATAGGAACGGATTGCACATCTCATGCGGATTAAATCTGCTCATGATCACTTTATTGGCACAGCGTGACGTGCCTTCATAATTTGATACTAGCGTTCAGACTTCGTTTGCATCGGTCAATAAACCAATGATAAAAATTAATATTCGATATTAGACGAATGCTGAATTTTAGCGAGGCATACAATATAAATTTTCAATGTTTATTCTATTAGTTTAAGTGCGGTCTTATAGAGCCATCCTGCCCGTGTTGACGCGTAGAATGGTGGCGTAGATGGTGCCGAACGTACGAGTTAATTCAGCGCAGAACTTTTGCATCTCAGTTTAGATCACTGCAGCCTTTATTTTTATCTATCTAAAGCGAAAAATCGCGGTACGCTTGAAGAAACTGTCGCGTTTGCTATGAGTTAATTGTAAAGAAGTAAATGCTAGTCAAACACAAACTGACGATCATTCTTAGTATCTATAGGGGAAAAATAAATCACGGCTGTGCTGCACTAAGCTATGACCCATAGCGTATATTAAATATCCCGGTTTTTATCATAGGTGAACTCTCGTTTATCCGACGATCAGAAAGAATCTTTTCAACTATTAGCAAAACATGCATCCTTTGTATAACGGTTTTATTTTATCTGGTACGTTTGTAGCGGAAACAATTATATTATACAGTGATTCATAGTGAGAGCGAGACAGCTAAGGTAGGCCGACTTCCTCCCGCAAAGCTATAACAAGAGAGCGCTCCTTTGGACTCAAAGATAGTCGCGTGAAGGGCGGCATTGGTTTTTGCATGCTGTCTCCGTTATTGCGTCAGACTCGCAATTATTAGCTTTTGATGTGCCGCCAGACAGCGTTAGGGAAAAAATAGCCTTGTCTTCGCACCGCCGTTAACGGTCAGTTAATCGCCTTTGCGACACAGCAGTTATGTCTCCTCTCAGTTTAACTTCGATTTAAGTAATCATCACTGCGATAGTTATCAGTTATCTATTTTCGGTTTATTAACAAATGCGGCGCGACTTTGTGCCAAACTGTTCCTCTGTAGAGCTTTAATTGCGGTCTCGCTGTACAAGAAAAGGAATCGACAGATACGCCCAGTTCAGCTTGATTAAGTCTAACGAAGTGGTGGAAAACATTGTCGAATTTCAAAATATGAACACACCAGCTGTAGAAAAAGTAAATCTTGAATCCCTAGTCACAAAAGAAGAGCTTGAACAGCTGGAAGTTGTACGCGTAAAAGAACTTCCGCAACAGATAGAAAAACTTGGCGAAGGAAAATTTGGAGATGTTTTTCTCTTCAAATGCCAAGATGGAAGTTTTCAAGCCGGTAAAAAAATAAAAATCAACTGTTTTCATAAAACAGTACAAGAAGAAGAGGAAATGAAACAGGTATGTTGCAAAACGAACAGTGCCTAATATAGGAACATATCAGAAAGGAACCATCTCATTTATCGTTTAGCGAAGTTAAAGTTGTACTTTTGTGCAAAGTCGTATAAAATGATCGCGTATACAACAGCTCATATTTTTTAGCATTTAAATAACGCCCTTGGTGAAATGAAACTGCTTTATCAACTGAGCCATGAAAGAATTATAAAATTCTTTGGCTTTCACTTGGATCAAGATCAAATAATATTTTTCATGGAAGCTATGAAGGGTTCAGTAAAAGATAAAATTCGCGAAACGTGCTTATCGGAAATGGAAGCAATGCATTATTTTACACAAGCAGCTGAAGGGCTCGTATACTTGCACAGTATAAAACCAAGACCAATCACTCATCGCGACATAAAGTGTAAAGTATTTAACACTCATATTAGTTCTTATGAAAATTACCCTTAAAGTGGGATGAACATAGGCGAAATATCGAGAAATCGAAAAAACAGAACTACTAAATTCTGATCCTCGTTACTAGGCCAATCTCACAACCCGAATCACGTCGGTACGTTCTGATAAATGTTCATTTTAAGAAACTTGAAATGATTGCTGACGTTAAAGCCATATAAAATTAGAAACGCCCTAAAAATAGCAGAGAAATTTCATATTCCATAAATAATTTCAGGTGAAAACTTGCTACTCACTGCTGAAAACAATGTAAAGCTGGCTGATTTTGGATTAGCAGTTGATTTAGCCATAAGCAGTGGTTCAGTTACAGTCTCAACTAGTGCTCCAGCATCGGCAGCTGAAGCTTACTTCTTCATGGCTCCAGAAATAATTGGAAAAATGGATCAAACAGAAGCATATGGTCCAAAAGCCGACATATGGTTTGTGCTTCGTTAAAAATTTGTGGCCTGCACCATATGAAAATATGAGTGTTTCAGGTCTCTGGCATGCACACTAGTTCAGATGATCAGTGGTCAGCCTCCTTATGGGACCCTCACTTCCTTTCAATACACTGAACAATCTTTATATAGTTCACAAGATCCCATGAAATATTCTGGTGACCTTTTACTACCAGCAGCAAGTCATGATATACAGGAACTGCTCGATTCCATGTTTATTATCGACTGTAATCTCCGCCCAAATGCTGAGAAGGTTCTCGCGTTAGCCCATGAGGTCGCAAAAACTTTTCCAAAAGATTGTGACATTGGAAATAGCCATCAAGACAATGATAAACGGCACTCCTTAGACTCGATAAGCAATGGACTGCAAAAAATGAAAGTAAACAGCCAGCCAACATTACCTGAAGTGGTACGTGATAAAAAAGTTCAGAATGCCAGACACCTGGTAAATTTTTACAAACAAAACAGTATTGACAGCAAAGACAGACTTGAAAATAATAGACTCGAATTTCCTGACTCAAAAGAAGATTTAACTTCACTCAAAGAAGCAGTTGTACAAAGTGACTCAGCGGCACACAGGAAACAGAGTGATGCCTATTATTCTGAGATGGGCATGCCTCAATCAGAAGAAGAAGCTGTCAAGTGGCACAGGAAAGCTGCAGAACAAGGATCTGCCAATGCACAAGATAATCTTGGAATGATGTATCAGTATGGGCTAGGCGTGCCTCAGTCAGATGGAGAAGCTGTAAAATGGTTCAAAAAAGCCGCTGAACAAGGACATCCAAATGCGCAAGATAATCTAGGGACAATGTACCAGCACGGACTAGGCGTGCGTCAATCAGATGAAGAGGCCGTGAAATGGTTCAAAAAAGCTGCAGAACAGGGACATGCAAATGCGCAAGATAACCTAGGAACAATGTATCAGGACGGTAAGGGAGTGCCTAAATCAGACGAAGAAGCTGTGAAATGGTTCAAAATAGCTGCAGTACAAGGAAATGCAGATGCGCAGTATAACCTTGGACTGATGTACGAGAGTGGTAAAGGCGTGTCAAAATCACAGGAAGAAGCTGTCAAATGGTTCAAAAAAGCTGCAGAACAAGGTTCTGCTAATGCACAGTTTTATGTTGGATGGTTGTATCAGAATAGTAAAGGCGTGCCTCAGTCAGATGATGAAGCTGTCAAATGGTATAAAATAGCTGCAGCGCAAGAAAATGCAGATGCACAGTATAATCTCGGAAAGATGTATCAACATGGACGAGGCATGCCTCAATCGGATAAAGAAGCGGTCAAATGGTTCAAAAAAGCAGCAGAACAAGAACTTGCTTATGCGCAAGACAGCTTAGGAATGATGTATAAGAATGGTAAAGGTGTACCTAAATCAGACGAAGAGGCCGTCAAGTGGTTCAAAAAAGCCGCCGAAAAAGGACATGTAAATGCGCAAGACAACTTGGGAGTTATGTACAGAAATGGCAAAGGTGTGCCTCAGTCAGATGAAGAGGCTGTTAAATGGTTCAAAAGAGCCGCAGAACAAGGACATATGAATGCGCAAGATAACCTTGGAATGATGTATGAGTATGGTAAAGGCGTGCTGAAATCACACGAAGAAGCTGTCAAGTGGTATAAAATAGCTGCAGTACAAGGACATGTGAATGCACAAGACCACCTTGGAATGATGTATGAGAATGGACATGGTGTTCCTCACTCAGATGAAGAAGCCGTCAAATGGTTTAAAACAGCCGCTGAACAAGGACACGCAGATGCACAAGATAACCTTGGATTGATGTATCAGGATGGTAAAGGCGTGCCTAAATCATGTGAAACAGCTATCAAATGGTTCAGAAAAGCTGCAGAGCAAGGATATGCAAATGCGCAAGATCATCTGGCATTCATGTACTTTGATGGGCAAGGCGTGCCTAAATCAGATAAAGAAGCCGTCAAATGGTTGGAAGAAGCCGCGAAACAAGGACATGCAAATGCGCAGGATAATCTTGGATGGATGTATCGAATTGGTAAAGGCGTGCCAAAATCACACGAAGAAGCTGTGAAATGGTTTAAGAAAGCCGCAGAACAGGGACATCCAAATGCACAAGATAATCTTGGATGGATGTATCGGAATGGTAAAGGCGTGCCAAAATCACACGAAGAAGCTCTCAAATGGTTCAAAAAATCAGCAGAACAAGGAAATGCAAATGCACAAGATAATCTTGGATGGATGTATCGGAACGGTAAAGGAGTACCTCAATCGTATGAAGAAGCTTTCAAGTGGTTCAAAAAAGCCGCAGAACAGGGACATGCAAATGCGCAAGACAACCTTGGAGAGATGTATCACTATGGGCGAGGTGTTCCTCATTCACATCAAGAAGCTTACAAATGGTTTAAAAAAGCCGCAGAGCAAGGACATACAGGCGGGCAGGCTAGCCTGGGCTTGTTTTATAAGAAGAATGGAATTCCCAACTGGTTGGGGCGTCTACACTGATTATTATGAATGATGTGTATTGTAGATAGCAAAGGTGTAGGTGGTTGCGCGTTTTTGTATCAATCGTTGTTGTAAGCCAGTTTCAGTGAGATATCCTGATAATGCAGATTACACTTTACAGTTCTATTAGGTCAAGTTTGATTGGTCCTATATGTAAAAGTTTTGAAATTTGCAATAATTGCTGTAAGATGAGCATAGTATTTAATAAATTGTTTAAGATTGCTGTAGATATAATATTGAGAACTATCTGTTGTGTGCTGCTGACATAATTATGAGATATTTGCAAGTATAACTTGTCGCTGTATTTTAAAGCATTCTGTATGTTGAACAAATGAAGTGTTAACATTAGTTTTTTACCCAAATGAGTTTATCACACCACACATACGTCACAAATGTTTTGCTTGAGGCAGATGCAGATGGTATACCGTACTGTTACGAAATAATCACATTTGTTCAATCACGGTGGCATAGCTCAGGCAATTCAAAACCTATTCGTCGTCCAAGAACAGGCTCGGATCATTTTATGCGTTAGCGTTTGCAGGCAGAGGTCGTCTGGGGTAGTTGGGATAGAACAACTACAACTATCACTGTTCGCTCATAGGTCGCTGCCGCGCTCCAGCCCTTTTTAATAAAGCAATTATAAGGAGCGCTTTCGAAAACTGCGAAAGGGAACTGATAAAAGGATTGCTGAAACTATGATACGTTTCCATGGAGTGCTGGCCAACCATCAGCTGCAGTCTGCAAACAGTGTTAGTACCCAAGCCAATGAAGGTTACATTTTCAATACAAAATAAATTTCCAATTGACGGCATTTTCAGAATTAACTCTGTTTGCCACTAAGAATGTGATTTAAATAGTAATGCTAGGATCAAGTAGTTCCTTGCTCTTACCGGCCTGTACATACGAAGCCGTAAAAGTAAACCATGTTGCTTAGTTACGCTATCAGAGCGTGCATGGGTCGTCTCAAGCTGGGCGCCATTTGAGTTAGCATCACTGCGACAGAGAGTTGCCGATTCTCTTTTTCAAGTGATAGATGCCGCGAGCATGACTGTATAGTAAAATAGTAAACTATGGCTATAGTAATCAAATGATGTCTTATTATAGAGCGTTGGATCGTTAATTATACGAAATGCTGCTGTTCAAAGTCCCCATTTCTACAGGAAATGTTCTATGTGATTGAGCTAAAATGGAAACGCGTGCTACGAAAAAAGTTAACCTCGAGTCGCTCATTACAAAAGAAGAACTAGAACAACTAAAAGATATAAGAGTAAAGGAAATTCCAGAACAAATACAGCAAATTGGTAAAGGAGCATATGGAAAGGTGTATCTCTTCAAATTCGAAGATGGAAGTTTTCGTGCTGGTAAAAAGCCAAAAATTAACCTCGAAGAAAAGTCAGCAAAGGAAAAAAAGCAGATGACAAAGGTTAGTAGCTAAATGCATTTGGGTAAATCGTAAAGCAAATCGAAGAGTTTTGATTAGTTAACCTGATACCACTCTGACAAATTTTCCCACAAAAAAATTGTCAAAATAACTACTCATAGTTTTAGCATTTAAGTTATGCTCTCGGCGAAATTAAAATACTACATCAACTGCGCCATGAAAGAATTATAAAATTCTTTGGGTTTTACTTGGATCAAGGTCAAATGATTATTTTTATGGAAGTTATGAAAGGATCTGTGAAAGATGAAATCAATGAAAAAGGATGCTTGCTTGAAATGGAGGCAATGAATTACTTTATACAAGCAGCTGAAGGGCTTATATACTTGCATAGCAGAAGACCAACAGCAATCGTTCATCGCGACATAAAATGTAAACTATTCTGTTTTGCATAAAGTTGTGATATCAAAATTTGATAAATGCCGGATGAGCAATCTTTCAAGGGAAAGCTCTGTAAAGGAGAATAGCGATCATTTGAATAACTGAAGTATTAATTACGAACACTGACATTGAAATTTTCAGGCGAAAACTTGCTGCTCACTGCAGAGTTCAATGTAAAGTTGGCCGACTTTGGGTTAGCCATCGATCTCGTCATAGGTAATGGTTCAAAAACAAATCTCTCAACTGCCCCAAAGTCATTTGTTGGAACGCTCCTCTTCCATGCGCCAGAAATAATACAGACAATGTATGAACCAGAAGCATATGGTAGAAAGTCAGACATCTGGTCAGTGTCTCTGAATGATAATTGACACACATTACACATTAAAATCATATTTATAGGTCTCTAGCCTGCACGCTAGTGCAAATGATCAGTGGCGAACCGCCTTATGAGCACTTAAGTTACTTTGAATTTGTTCAACGCTCTACATCTGGTTCACAAAATCCTTTGAAATATTCTGGCAGTTTATTGCCTAAAGCAAGCACTGCAATAAAAAATTTACTTGATTCTTTGTTTATCATTGATTATGCACTGCGTCCAAGTGCTGAAAAGGTTCTCGCACTTGCGCATAACGTCGCAAGAACGTTCCCAAATTATCACGAAAACGAGCCTAGGCTGCAGAATGACAATGAACGGGACTCATTACGGTCAATAAGTAATGGTCTTCAGAGTATTACGGTGAATAATCAACAAACATCAATTAAAGTGGAAAGTGCTGAAGTGGTTCGCAATGTCAGAAAACTGGCGAATCTTCATCAGCAAAGAATCACTTTCAGACAAGAACGACAAGGAAGGAAATGGCGTAGGGTCCCCAATGGGAAAGAAGATTCTTTTTCATGCCGAAATGAAGCAGAACAAGGCAATGCAGTCGCCCAAAATAAATTTGGTGATTCCTGTTATTTTGGACAAGGCGTTAAACAGTCGTATGAAGAAGCTGTAAAATGGTACAGTAAAGCAGCAGAACAAGGAAACGCAGAGGCGCAATATAATCTGGGATATTTGTATAATGAGGGCAAAGGCATACCTCGATCAGATGAAGAAGCTGCCAAATGGTACACAAAAGCAGCAGAACAAGGAAATGCAAATGCGCAATTTTGCCTGGGATGTATGTATAGAGCCGGACAAGGAGTATCTCCGTCAGATGAAGAAGCTGTCAAATGGTTCAGAAAATCAGCAGAACTAGGAGATGCAGATGCTCAATTTAACCTAGGAGTTATGTATGCAGATGGACGAGGCGTAATTTCATCATATCAAGAAGCTGTGGAATGGTACAGAAAGTCAGCAGAACAAGGAAATGCAAATGCGCAATATAACATGGGATTCATATATGATTATGGTAGAGATATGCCTCAGTCAGATGATGAAGCTGTCAAGTGGTACACAAAATCAGCAGAACAAGGAGACGAATATGCGCAATTTAGCTTGGGATATATGTATAGAGCCGGACGAGGCGTGCCTCAATCAAATGAAGAAGCAGCCAAATGGTACACGAAATCAGCAGAACAAGGCAATGCAGCTGCGCAATGTAGCCTGGGAGTGATGTACCAAAAAGGTGAAGGTGTTACTCAGTCACACGAAGAAGCTGTTAAATGGTACAGAAAATCAGCTGAACAGGGAAATGAATTTGGTCAGTGGAGCTTGGGAAATGTGCATGAAAACGGTAAAGGCGTTACTCAATCACATGAGGAAGCTGTTAAATGGTACAGAATAGCTGCAGAGCAAGGAAATTCATTTGCGCAAAATAACCTTGGAGTGATGTATCAGTATGGACAAGGTGTGCCTCAATTAGAGGATGAAGCTGTCGAATGGTATAGAAAATCGGCAGTACAAGAAAATGCAGTTGCACAGTTTAACCTTGGATGGATGTATCAGCATGGATTGGGCGTGCCACCATCAGACGAAGAAGCTGTCAAATGGTACAGAAAAGCGGCAGAACAAGGAAATGCGCATGCAGAGAACATGATATCATGTATGAAAAGTTAGGAAAATCTAAATTTGCGTGTGCCTGTTGGCATTGTATACGCATGATAAATAGTATGCGCTTTTTATCCAATCGCAAGGATTATATGAATTCGTGAGAATCTCGTATATAAAATTTATGAAATGTACGAAACAGGGAAGAGCAGTGCGATGGTGGACAGCGTATTTTGAATCAAAGTATGTAATAAAATTTTAAATCAACCACAACTTTTTGTATGATATACTTTATAGGACTAATATACTCATGTAGATTTTGTTTTTGTACGATGATCTCACATGTTGCGCAATGTTGGCATCGTTTACGTTTGTCTAAGATTATTTTTTTATTCGTTAAAAGACGTTGTGTATTGATGAAATGAAACCTCAAAATTTCATTTACATGCAAATGAGTAAACCATATGCCGTCTAAAAGAATTATACAATAAAGGCAGTGCTAATATGTCTTCAGCTTTACTCTGTCATAATACTCTGTCAAAGTATTACAAAGGCAGATTGTTATATGCGACAATGGCTTCTGTTATCTGGGAAGTCTTACCCCATAACTGGTACAGGTTGATTACATTCAGCCACCTAAGAACATAGATGCTAAACGAATCAAGGAATAACTATTTCTTCTTTCGATTTTGATTAAGTTACTCTTAATCCATTTTGAAACATTTGCATGAATATATAAGGAAAAGCTTGTTTGACTGCACGGTGAAAGACGCTATGTTGTATTCCTTCCAAACCGAACACTATATCAGCTCACGTATTGCGCATTTCTGGTTACGCATGCAAATATAGCAAATACCTAGTATCGTATGCGTATGCAAATATCATTGCGCAGACAAATATTGTTTTGGATGGGACTATTCCGTCCCTTTGCGAATATCCTCTTTCGTTGACTACCTCCACGCAATTGTTCCAGATAATTTTTTGTTATAACGGCACACATCAAGATTTTTACAGCGTATATAATTGATAAAACTGATGTGTCACTATCGGTTGATTTTTTTCATCTTGACAACTGCTGGTTTATGTTTACTTTACGGTACTTATTTGAGCAATAAGATCGAATGGGAATTCACGATTAAGGATGTCGTATCATCGCTAATGAGAGTAGGCACTGATATAGTGCAGCTACAAGATCAGACAACTGAAATTCAAGGACAAGAACGCTGCATGCTACAAATACCGGATCCATGGGATTCGTCGATACGTCATTTGTTTACGAATGAAACAGTTGACTATTCTGCACCGAAACTATTGAAAGGATCGACTCAAATCACGACGTTTGTCGATGGAGTCCTCCGTGTCATAAACGACCGCTATATTTGCAAATATCGCTGTTTTNATTGTTTCCAGTAATTAATTGAGTATAGGATGATGCAATGTTTTAGGTTCGAGTAAATGTGTCCTGTGAATTTTTTGAAGTAAGTTGTGGAAAAACAAATCAAAACTCATTGAAAAAATCTTCTTATCGCGAATATTATCGGATGCCGTACGCGCAAGCTATACGCAAGCACGGTGCCATGGAGCGAACAAACAAGGATATGTATCGCCCAAGCATTGTTGTCATTCTCCTCGATTCCACATCGCATTCGTCGGCCGTGCGACGGTTGCCACAAACCTTGAAATTCCTAAAAGAACAATTAAATTTAACCATCTTCGACGGCTATGCGAAAGTTGGTCTCAACAGTAATCCGAATGGAATGGCTTTTCTCACAGGTATTGTTCACAGTTTCTTGACAAACTGAATATTTTACTTTGAATTATTTTTAGCATTTTCTTTTGCAATATTTATTCGATAATGTTCTTCAGCAATGATCAAAGATTAAATATTGTTTCTGCGAAATATGTTTGCAGCCACACGTCATTGCATCGACAGTAAAATGATTAAATCTTCTCGAAATCGCAAAATACTTTTTAAAAAATTGCAGGAAAAATGAAAGAACCACCACTTGGAAAGAAATCTGATGCGGGAAGTAATAGTAAAGCTAAGCAACAGAGCATCTGGAACGAATACAAAAAGCGCGGCTTTGTTACGTTTTATTCGGAGGACGATCCAGTCAACTTTCTCTTTGATCGGTTTGTAAGCGCACCAACCGATCATTTTCTTGGGTAAACTTTT
>NIUQ01003618.1:0-16764 GCA_002796945.1 Plectus sambesii
AATTGTGACCTGGTGGACGTTATAGTTCAAGTTAACAGTGGCCATGCGTGGCGGCAAAAGGCAAAGGCAAAATGTATGCCGTAGCTGAAGCAAGCTGAGTGCGGTTGTAGTAGTTAATATCGTCGCGACCATTTATTACGTTCGAGTGCGGTGTTGTCTCGGTAAACAACATTTTAGTTGGCAAATGAAAGTCACTAAATTTGGTTTAAGAAAAATAATAACGGTTTACGCGCACACGTCCACCGTTGTTGGACTGAACTTGAGCAGTATAATTGCGCAATATTATACTTCATTCATTCATCCTTCTACGCTGGATTTACTTACTGCCTTAACGCCTCTACAGAATTTGCTCATAAAATTTTGCAATAATCGCTAAAGGACGATCAAAAAGTCAACCATAAGGCGATAAAGTTAGCTAAGTCAGTAGTCTACCGAGATAACACCACTTAGATGAATCTGCAGGGTGAAGCTAAACAAGCCAGTGAACTGAAAAAGCGCTTTGATTTCTTTCAGTGAATGCATATGGTTAGTGTTTCTTGTCCACTGCAAAACAGGTTGGCTGCAAATAATGATCAACTTGTGTTAATACTCCGATAAGCAAACTGCGAAGCTTCAAATGAAATATCAGCTGAGCGACACTTGCCTTGCTTTCAGTGGCTGCCGTGGGATAATCAAGCGCAAATAATTTTATCCAGATTTACAAATCGAAGGAATAAAATAAATTCGAAACTTTAAAATAATAACCACGACAATGTAACATTCACAACGTCAGCGAAATCTGTAAATTGGACACGAAATCACTGTTTCAAACTAATTTACTGATAAGATGATTTGATTTGACTTGATTTTCGTTTTAGCTCTGATACAGCACAAAAGTTTTTGGAAATGTTCATCGGGATAGAAAATTCTCGACGAGAATGAAAAAACTTTACATCGAAATGTATAAAACGAATAAAGCGGCACAGAAATTGAGACAATCATATTGATAGTTTTAATATCAAATCCGGCTCAGCTTTCAAGCTGTAAGCATAAAGTCGTAAAAGCGATAAATCACATTTTCTACTTGAGAGCAACTTAAAACAGACTTTCCCGCGCTCTCTCTCTCCCTCTAAACTATTTTCTACTCAACAGATTTCTTAGCGACCTACAAACAAGATAAATTTGCTAAAGTGGTGAGCTGGTAGTGTAAGTATAAATGAGAAAAACAGTGAGAAAAATAAGATATCGCCAAAATCTCTTTCGAAGTGCGCATAATCATATAGTATTTGAACAAAAATAAAATAGACAGCTCTAACATATACAGTTAGCACGCGCTCACTTTCATTGCGCAACTCGCATTAGTAAGAAACAGACTGAGTAGGTCGATAAGTTCTCAGCGTTTAACCAGTGGAACTTACATTGTAAGTACAGTCGCATCGTAAGAAGCCACCGCTGGACAAAACAATACCGCCCACCTACACCTTTGCCACTCCTGTGAATATGGTACGCATTAGCCCGGCGCACACCATCAATGATAATCAGGTTGCGTCAACAGTTTGTTATGAATTAATTACGGTAGTCGCGCGAATTCAGAATTTCACCGTGCTTATCGGCGTTCACGCGAGAACCGCAATGTTTTCTTTGCAGAAAGTTGACCAATCTATTTTTCATCGATTACACGCTTAGGGGACGAGCGAACGATATGTGCAAGTGTGGCAAAGGCGCGGAAGACAGTATATAAACCAGAGCATACCGATATAGTAGCAAGGGCGTGTATACTGTATTATTCGCATTATCAGTTAGGTATATAGTTTGTCTCAGAGAAAAGAAAAACGTGAACAATATTAGAGACGAGCAACAAACGCGGCAGAACAATACCATACATGAACAGCTCGAAGCAGATCAGACAAATCAACTGTCTCCTAGCGAGTAGCAAGAGTGCAACGTTGACCAAGCACAATGGAAAAATGTCGAAATCCGGACTGTACATACAACAGCTGTTTGTGCCTTGGATCGACACCGCGAAATAAATTTGATAAAACATCGAATATCACATCGCGAACACATACCGTACAAGAACGTTGGGAGAGACGGCGATTAGCGGGACGAGGAATGTACAAACATGACACATATATATATACGTGCAATTTCTCGATCTCATACATAAAACACTGCAAATTCTATGACAGAAAGAGCTCTGTTTCTAGTGGCCTTGCTCGAAACACGAATATTCTGATTCGCTGCAAAACTATCGACAGTCATGGCTCATACATTGGACAAATAATTGACGCTACACATGCCACAACGCAACTACCTCGAACAATTGTAGAAGATTGACTTTGCGCCTAAGTTGTAGCATCGTAAGGTGCAGTTTTACGGGCTTCCTAGTTTTGAGTCGCTTTCATCACAGGACCGACGAAATCACACAATTGTGCGCCTCACTTTCAAGCCAACAATAATAGTGCGCTCGAGAAAAGCGAAAATTTCAAACTACTGAATGAACAATGAACAAGAGAGCTGAATGAGGCAAAGAGTTCTGGAGAATTCTGGAGCATTCCAGGCCAGATGTAGACGGCGAAGTGGAAATGTTTGGAAAGGAAGGATGAAAAATCGTCGGATGGTCGCGGGAGGCAAAATAAAGAAAATTAAAGAAAAGCGTCGCCCTCTTCGTCTTCGTCTGGGCCGTGGAGTTCATCGGGGGTGCTCTTGCCATGCGTGAGTTGGTGCTCAACCATGAGATTGGAGGAGGGATGGACGCCGGAAGTCGAAGGCGACCCTTCCGACTGAACAGCTCGCATTTGCTGAGGCGTCGCCGGCGCTGTGTTTCTTCGCGACTTCTTCACCTTTTTTAACATTTTCGCCTGCATTCATACTAACTCAGCACATGCCCATCACGCTATTTACGTCACGCATAATTTACAGATCGCGCCACAGCCGCTGAACGAGAAAATTTTCGTCGCGGTTACTTGCTTGTCTTTTGCACAAATTCTTACTCCACTTTTCAAGAAACGAACAAACACAAATGCTGTCGTCGCATTCTTTGATACTAAGATTTATTATTTTAAGTTTACTGCTTAAACTAGCGTTCAAGCTGTCGCATCCGCAGCATACAAGCGTGATGGCAATATAAATCTTTTGCGCAACCTCCGACGCACGCTGGTTAAAAGATCATCGGCTGTGACGCGGTCTTTAACTACTTTCTTTTGTTACATTATATGCGGCAATAACTGCGTTAGGNTGCGCAACCTCCGACGCACGCTGGTTAAAAATCATCGGCTGTGACGCGGTCTTTAACTACTTTCTTTTGTTACATTATATGCGGCAATAACTGCGTTATGTCGTGCGTATCTCTTTAGCAGTATACAAATTACAGATTTTGTGCCATATGTGCATGGCTACATGGAGGGACAGTTTTGAGGTAAAAACTAGTATCGTTTGAAATTAATATATGTAAAAATTTAAGATTAAATATCGAAATTCTTATAGCATAATTAAGCTTTAAAGTGACGAAACGTTTATAATGGTCAGAGGACAAACATAGAAACAATCAGAACATTGAAAACATTGAATACATATGCAAGCTTTCTGTGACTTTCCTGATCTTCTAAAAATCCTGACTTTGCTTCCAACGCATATCGCTGCGTTTGCGATTGCTATTCAATAACCAAGAATGCATATGTTAATATTCTCCTGCACATTGACTCTTGGTTATTGCCCAGAAGCTGTCACTCACTTCCGACATACGTGGGAAGTTTAATCAGGTCTTTAAGATCCAGTCACTTTTTTCAGTTTTTCTAAAGATGCGTATTCTGTCAATTTTTATCATACAGTCAACTGCGTTTATAGCCCCTGGCTCTATAACGTCGCTGGCTTTATAACGTCGGTCCTTGGCTGGTCCCTTTACCGACGTTATAAAAGCAGTTGACTGTATTTGTACGTTATAAAAATTGTGAGAATCAAATTTTTGTCGATTTATTCTTAAAATCTAAAACTGATTACTGAAGATCACTAAACCCAAATCACGATTACTTTTCACAACCGCCAAAATGTAACAGATTTTTGCAAAGTAATTCTTCGATTTTTAAGAAATCCATTTGAAGATGTGAATTTAGTGTGCATAAGGATGAGAGGGGAGTGTAAAATGACAGTAAACAGTGTTGCACAACACCGACAATATGAAAAGGCAATGATCATAGTAACAATGATGAAAACAGAATGTCGTTCAACAATGAACATCCCAACCGTCAGAGTGCACCAAAAAGAGCTATTGGACAGAAGAATAAGGAAGAGAAAATGCAACGCTTCCGCGCATTCAGTAGAAAAGTACAAGAACAAATTCTACGCTCATATCAACTGAAAGTAAGAAATAAAAAACCTGAGCACAGAATACTTCGAAAAACTAGGCTATTATTTCTCTTGCAAAAGTTCTGAAGTACCATAAAGTCATTTGGTTATACAAAATTCTGCTTCAAAAATATTTTTCGCTTCAACGATTTTAAAACAATTAAAAGGCTTTGAAAGAAATGTGCTACAAGCGATATCGGCATGCCCTACCTATATTCATAATTTTTGAATAAACTGACCGAATATTCAAGTTTTTTTCTCATCAGGAAAGATTTACATGCAAAACTGCAGACATCCATGGTCTCCCCTTAGTTGCTTTTCGTAACAATTTTGAAGGCCTATGAGTCTACGATTATTGGACTGATTGCTGAATTTTAACAGCTATTAACAAATGCATAAGTTGCACTATAAATTGAATCTTTCCTTTTACCTTAAGCAGGGCAAGATCATTGGCAAGTTATACAGTCCCTCTGTGCCTTACTGTAATAGGTATGGCAAGCCGAAGATCGTGTATTTCTCTAATAGCTAACTTGCTTATCATCCGATCTCTAAAATTTGCGGCCGAAGAAGCAGCAGGGCGTTCAAGCAACGAAGCATGCAAAATGTCAGACGGCACTGCAGCAACACACAAAAACACACACACACTCACACGCATATACAGCACACAGCACACACGCTCACACACACACACACAAGAAATAGTGACATCACAACAGGTAATTCATCGTTATTAGAGAAGTGTTCTCTTCTAGCTATTCATGCAGAAGTTCCTCTGTCGTACCCGTGGAAAAAAGCAAACCGTAATTTAAATGAGTAGTAGTTTTCAAAATTAGACATTTGGCAAAATATTTTTTCTCGAAATCTGCGCTAAGAGGGTGCAAATTAATAGTTTCTCTTACCTTTAAGGCCGATTTTAGAATAGTTATGGTTCCTGGCGGCTGAACATGAGGCTCGCCATCTACTTGGACCGGCCATTCTTCGTGTGTCGTTATGCGAATCTGAAATAAGTCGCTTACTTATTTCATTACAAATGTGCGGATCTTTTTCAATTAATTTTTTTATACAATCCTATTTGCTTCCCCAGTAACAATGAAACATAAGTTTCAATTCGCAAACGGCAGGTTTAATCCTGTACCGCGTGTTATTGTTACGCGATAAGTGCAAAATGCAATAAATTCAATTAAATCAGTGTTTGACGCGTTCTAAAGAGTTTTCACAATGGATATAGCAATTTAAACGACGCAAAGTATATACTTCATTTTTTGCAAAAGAATTTTTAAGAGGATATACTGCAGCTCATTAGACAGCTAAATATCTTGAAGAAATTTGCATCGATAAGACTTACACTCTCGCCCTGAGCGATGCGTATTCCAGCCGCGAGCTTTGATTGAATCATGCCAAGTCTGGACACATCAGAGATTCCAACCACCTACAAAGTAAATGAGGTGATGCTGGAAGACCTCGTGCTCGAGTACGGTCTGCACATACCTCCAAAAGGCCATCGGAGTGAGTTGGTTTTTGAAACTGTGCGTCCTCTCTCGCCGTTCCCCATGGATTCGCACCGCTACCCCAGCTGGAAAATGAACATCTCATTATACAGTGTCGATACTATTATTTAATATGGTGCCTGTAAAAGATATGAAAAATTCAAATGCTCGACCAATTTCAACACGTTCTAATGCAAATATCACAAAGGACGGATTTCGACCGTGACTATTGCATATCTTGTTCATAATGTTGGTTTTAGTGTTTTTAGTTAATAAAGCAGCATTTAAAAGAACTTGCTGTCGCCAGTTGCGGCTTACCTGAGCAAATTGAGAACAATGATCCCTTCAATGTTGGGCAGTTCGATGACCTTTCCGTCAACCTCGACTTCAATCCTCTTCCAAAGGTCCTTGCACGATCTATCGAAGAACTTGTTTAAGCCAATCTTCACGTATTGCGCCTTGTTGAATATCCTCGACGTGAATCTTTCCGGGTTGGCGTCACGCTGAAAACAAGAGTGTCATTTGATGTCGCTTTTGAGCTCAAAAGAAGGACCAAGGCGTGCAAGTTCTTAACGGGACAGTTTCATATCGTCCATTCTCAATCTCTGACCATAAGTCAACTTGACTGAAATATACGCATTCGATAATGTAGAATTCATATTTGCTTTTTTTGCCAAAACGAGCTCGAAATAGTCGAAAGTACGAACAAAATATTGATCATATGATACTCATGCTGTTCAATTCAAAATATAAATTAAATACTTGCACGTTCTCGATCGTTTAATGCGCGAAATTAAAAAATGTATGGCAGCGTTGCAACCCTTAATGATCAGAGCATACTATGATCTTCATTTTATTCGCATTTTTTGTTCATTGAAAGAGCTGTTTCAGCAAAAGCAAACAAGCAGTTCGGGTTCTACGCTGCTAAATGCGAATTTCGGCTAATTCATTTCTGACCAGAGCGCGCTCTTTAAATCAGGGAACTGTGACAGTGTGTAGCAAAATGGCATTTGACTACGGTAGACGAACCTTATTGTGGAATTTGAGACAGACGTCGGCGTCGATGCCAATGCCAAAGTAGTTGTTCATGATGATCATGCTAGTCTGGTCCTCGGGATTGTTCATGGTGGGATCGCCGTGAGAGGGTTCGGGTTGGCCGGTAGGGGGCTGGGAGCGTTCCTCCTCGTGGAAGACGACGGCCCAGCGATCGAGGCGGACCTCCTCGGCTTCGATGACGTCCTTGAGAATATCCAGAGGATTTTCCTCGCCGGTGTAGCCGCCACCCCAGCGGAGGACGCGCGAGAGGTCATTGCCGGTCCCGAGTGGCACGATGCCACACGGCGGCGAGAAACACGCTGCGTCCTGCTTCGCGATGTCCAGACACTGCAGAACCCAGCCGATCGTCCCGTCGCCTCCGCACGCCAGAATCTTGTACTTCGGAATGTTGCGAAATACATACAGCCTGCAACAAGCGATGATGCGTCAATTGAAAGCGTGTGAAAGTCTCTATGACTGCAAGTGCTTCATTGATATGCTCGAAATATCAGTTTTAATGGCAGCTTAGCGAATGAGGGGCCGCTCATGAAGTGTATGCACCTCAGCCAAGAACCAGAAAAACCACCGACTTTTGTCATGTTACGTTTATTCAAGCCAATCCACGTGAACGTTTTGCAGAATACTAAATTTTACTCAAAAACGCCTCTTTTTGATTTAATTAGCAGTTCAGATTTCGATTCAAGGTCCCCCAAAATCCCAAGTTTATGACCTTCGAGTCCCCTAATTTTGTCTTATCGTAGTTTCGACAGCAAATAGCAAGCGACGGTAGAGCAGAGAAAAGAGTGCATACCCGACGAGCGGACCGCCTTTGAGTACGTCGAACACTTGGAATGGATTGAGAAGTTTTCGGAAAGACCTGATCAGATTGACGCCTTGACAGCCGCCGCTCTTCACGTTTACAAGCACCAACAGTGGTTCAACGTTCTTCGCAAGCATGTGCGGCTGAAAAAAGTAAAGCATACTTTGAACGAAGTGCTATTGAACACACGCTTATCGCTTAGCAAGTACTCTTCTCCATCCTCAAATCACACCTGATTTCCCAATGGTTAATGCCTGGACAGCCTCGATGATAATACGTCTCTCAACAGTTCTGAATTCAATACATTATGATTCTCGCGTGGATGTCAAAAAGTTTGCTTCAATTTTGCACTAGCGCGAGAACCGTAATATTTAAATTCCAACATGTTCAAAACCTGTTCATCATTGCTCACATCGAAAGAACTAAGCAGAAAATGTTCCTAGACGTGGTAAATATGCAGAGAAAAATAACAAGTAGGCAGCGGGGGGGCGCCTGAAGGTTGGCGCCATAGGAGGTAGGGGGCGTGCGAACATCGGTGGGCCAAGCAGTGTATGCTCTGTGATCAGTTCTGCTTTTTTTCATAAGGTCGCTAGATAGATCAGTAGACGGATCAAAAGCTAAATCTGAAGGCTTCTGCATCAATACAATGCTACCTATCGCCTACTGTCGCCTCGAATCACACAACAAATAGTTAATAAATGCTGCGTTTGTGGGGTAAGATACCTGAACGTTTGGCAGACAAAGTACAATTAGTTTCTTGTCTTCGTAAACGGCGTTCTGCAGACGCTGAACGGCTGCCGATGCCGCTTTGGGCGTGTTGAATGTGATCACCAGCGATCCGTACTCGAAGTATATCGGACCGATTGCGGTGAATGGTTTTTCTAAAGTCAGTTTTTTATTTTGCAGATTACCGTACTTTCGCCATTCTCGCTATCGGTTTAATCGCAGTTTCCACTTCGAAAATCCTCATTTTTTAGCGATAAGAAGTTCCGTTTTGCTGCGTAATGAAATGCAATTTGCTCCTAATCGTACCTTTTGCTCCTAGCAACTTCAGTAGAATACGCTCGTACTGGCGTTGAGCCAAAGAAACTGGCATGTTGCCAACAAAGACGGCATGGTCATGAGGATCTTCTTTCTCTTGCAGATAGAATCGCACCACATGATATCGTCTCAGCGAATCCTGCAAAGACAATGCTAGCTACTGCTGTTGTTATGGGGCGACAAGGATATAGAAGAGGGAGTATTTTTCTCATAAAAGAATGCAATATTTCAACGACATTTTAAAGCTATAAGAAACCGTCAGAGATTGTTAAAAAGCATTCGTTTGGAATGATTCGATAAAAGTGCCGCAATTTCATATCTTAAAAGAGGGGGAAATAAACGTGAGTACAGATCAATGGAGAAGCAATTAATATAGTTCTTGATACGTTCTTGAGGGAGACATCTAGTATGAAAAATTGTAGAACTGCAGAATTATGAAATCCCAAACGCAACGATTGATCAGGAAATCAAAAATAACTGAAGATACCGGAAAAATGACCAATAACTACGCTTGTGATTTCGCAATTCTATAATTCCAACAGTTTATGAAACAAGCCCCGGACTGTTCACACATAGTCACTGTTCCTTAAAGCTTTTGCAAATTTTCAATTCTGATTGATTGCAACGAAGCGTGTTTATTAGTCAGTCTTACGACGTACGTAAAATTTGATCGTTTATCCCACTTACCACAATTGCAGAGGCAATAATTAGTTATCAGATTTTTATGCGCAGTCCCTCGCAACGCAGATAGATGAATAATTGCCCAAAAGGATTAAGCCTTACCTTCCGGAGGTTTCTAACCAGCTGGAGCATATTTTCCTGGGGGTTAACGGTGCGTTCAGCGACGCCACGGTCCAGCGACACCTCGATCAGATTATATCGATTCCAGGTCATCTTTTCGATTCCAAACTTGCTCAAAGCCTCTGATATCACTTCCTGCACTAGCGTTTCTTTGGTCACCGTCAGACTGCAGAACGTCACCGGGATCCTAAAAAGATTTCCTTGAGTAAACACTGCGGTGCAACACATAGCACCAATAAAATAATCACCAGAAATACCATATTTTCTCAAACTGACTCCATGGGATTGATTGGAGAAAATACTGTGTATTTGACTATATTTTATGTTTTTCATTTCATATTGTTTACTGCAAGTCGATGGGAAGGCGGAATTATTGCTACACGTTGCAGCGCGGTACGAGTGTGCAGTAACCAAGAATTAACTATGTCATTCTTGGTAATCACTCAGGCTATCGATCGCGCACCCAACTGAAGCAGAAATTCCACCGAAGTACAAAAGCATAAATCTGGCACCGTGATAGAATACTGCAATAAGTAGGCAAATCAACTGTGATCGCTAAGTGGCATACCTGAGCCAACCACCGTAGACTTTGACGACCGTTTTTTCCGGATCATCTTTGTAACGGAGAAATATCTGAGCACGGCGACCTTCCGGTCGTTTCACATTGCGAAGTGGCACTGGATCTTCCAATAGTTCCTCAGCGCCTTCTGTAAATACAATAAAACGTTTATGTTCGTTCTGTGAACATTACTCGATCCCACTGCGTTCTCTACGCCCAATAAATGACTTCTGTATGCCTAGGGTAAAGAAAATTCATTTCTTACTACTAAATATCACTATCAGCCAAGTTTTCCTACATCCCAATAGCGATTCGCTTTCGTTTTTACGCTCTCTTTTCTCTCGCAACAATAAGAGATGATCGTACAATGAAACATGCTGAATTTTTCTTCGCACCTCATGACAGTACAGTATTTCGTGCAGTGGTATCTTCTTCGCGCAGAAATTCTGAGTGAATGAAATAAGCAAATCACACTACCTTCGTTCACAACCTGCGTAACATAGTACAATTCGGGCGTATCCTGAATGTGAAATCGTCTAAGTGCCGCGTCCTGCAACGAAGAGAAAAATAAATGTGGTGATTCGAAATTTAAATTTTGCGTCCTTACGCGAATCTGTTGTACGCTGGCCGTCTTCTGTACGCTCACCGTCCGGTATACCTGAGTGCGCAGAGAGTTATTGCCGTCGAATATTCGCAATAACTCAGTGTCTTCTCTCTCCTTTGGGTCATCAGCGCTCGAAGCTGACACTTCGTCCGGCGCGATCTTGCTCGGTGATACTGCAAGTAATTCGAAATTTAGGAAATTCAGCGGAAATTCAGCAGCCAAAGAGAGGGATTGCTCTGAAGCTGTTATCGGTAGTGTGCAAGTGTATTTGATGAACTCGGTATGTGCGCGACCCATCTTGTCTCATCATTCTATCGTTTCCATTATATGTTTATATTTATAATTATCGCGATTGAACATATACTTTACAAAATCCCACAAAAATTAATTTGCGAAATTCTATTTGCTCAAAATGTTTAATTACGAAGTAGGCTACGCGTCATTCAGTGAGAAGATAGTTTTCGAAATGCAGAAACTATTGCTGCCCGACATAAATTTAAGATTATTCTTTTGCGCCTTAGACCATTCCCTTCGAATTTTAGGCCACAGTAATATTATCCCCTTTTGAACGAGTGCCGTAATTTGCTAATCTTAAGCTATTCTGCATCATGATTCTGACAAGTGGGCCTTAAGTACACGGCACAGACACGCGGCGTTGTGCTATGGTCAATAGTGAGCAGCTGATAGAGCGCTGAGGGCACATACATACTCTGTTGCAAGGAACGAAAGTTTATGTTGCAAGCAACAGAGCATTCATGTGTGGGGTTTAAATGCTGAAGTTTAAGGCGTACTGCCTCCTTCTCGCTGACCGCGATGTATATTAAGCAGCTGTTCCATCGGTAGTTCCGTCCGGGGGATGGTGAGCGAGTTCGGTGGCAACATGATCTTTTTTAGCAGACCAAAGTCGCATTCGTTTTCCATCTTCCGGTAACATGTCGAATGGGCCTAAAGCAAGACCATCATACGATAAAACAGTGGAGCTCTTATGGTAATTTCTTGTATCGCACAGCGTTATTACATTTATTTTAAGAAAGCCTCCCGCATGCAGCATACACTTTGTCCTTATTTAGACGATTTTATTTTTCAAATTGGACGCTTCTCAAATCAATTGGGACACTTTGAATCAAATTGGATGCATGTTGCGTTCATTTTAAAGAAAGAGGTCCAATTCAAAGTGAACATGATATTTACGAGCAAACTATTGGAGAGGCCTAGCGTTTATTGGAAAATTTTGTAGAAACTTTTCACCAAAGTTAATTACAGTGTCCTACTTAGCGCCGTTGCAGAAATACGAGACAAGAGAGTGGAAGTGGCGATTACTTGATTTTGCTTTATAAAAATACTTAGCCGTTGGCCAACATAGCACTACACGTACTCCCTTTCATTGCGTATAATTGAGGTATCTTTAAATTGTGATTCAGAGGCGCTAATTTATAAATGCACTGATTTCTGAAAAGACGTGAAAGGATTACCGTTTGGCCACACCATTCGCAGCGCATTCCGGCGAGACAGGATTCGGCCGAGCAAAGCTTCTTGCATACTATGCATTTCGAATCTTTCGGCAAATTTCCCTCGCGCATGTGATGATGTTGAACTTGAGACGACTGAAATGATTTATTGTAACATCAGTTTCGCCCTTAAGTCTATGTCATAGCGTGGAAATCAACCGAATTCTTGGCGACAACGGTGATCTGCGCTGCGGAACGACGTTTTGTGCCTTAGAATGAATTAATACATTATTATGAACACAAGTGTTCATTATACGCTGCTTGTCAAAAACTATGCAAAGGGCAATATTCATATGCGCCGCGTCTTCAGGGTGCAGGTCGGGTGCTTCTATTGATGCCTTCGTTATGGTATGGCGCGCTAAAGGCCTGGTTAAAGTGCTCAGACGAAAAGTATATATTGTCGCTTTGTTTCAGCAGTACCTATCGCATCCCAATTACTATATTATAACCAAGGATTGCTCTATAAAAGCGTTCTCTTAAAGATTAATGAATTATCAAATAATGTTCACTTGAAGACAAGATAAAAGGTGATTATTGGTCAAATAGATACCATAGTCATTTGCGTCTCTGAACTCACTTCTATCTAATGATTGACGATCATTGCGCGCAATCTGAAAGCTCTTACTTATGATGTAGAATTTCTTACTCTGCTTCTCAATGTCTCAACTGTTGTGCTAACGGTAAATGCGATTGCAAATCCCTGCTTGGTGCGGTCGGTACGCCAGACCGTTACCCGCACAATATGATTTTCGTGGACCGATTTAGGAATGGTGCCGATTTATTTCAACCTTGCAGTCTGACTTCGACTCGTACTGAACCGAACATCATCGGCTCGCAAGGATAATGAACCAATATCGCGACCGATTAATTGATAAACCGACGCATATATAATATCCGGGCAGTTATCGCAGTCATACATGTCTCGTATTTAGCGTGGTTTTAGGGGTAGGGAAAGGTGAGAAATAGTGAATCGCCGAATGTGTCTTACGCAAGCGGTGGCAAAGTGCCGGAAGGGAGGCGCTTCCTCCACAATCATTCGCGTTAAGTATTACACCTTAATACGCTGCAACTTTCTGAGCAGAGAGTACATGTTCCACCCTCCCCTCCGCCCCTTCATCATCGCCGCCGCACGGCGATCGTTGTCGCGTTGGGCTCAGTGGGTGGGTCGGTGCGCGTTGCGCAATCATGAATGACAGCAATTGAATTGAATTTCGCGCGGCGTGCCGCCGGGCGAGATCGATACGCCCGGCGTTATCGCCCTCCGTTCATTGAGCAGCTGAGAGGGAAAGCGGTTCGCTAATCGGAAATTTCGCACTAATCGCCGTCGTGCGACCGTCAGCCCCAACCCGACCGGTCATTCAGCTAGTCGACGCTCATTCGCGACCAAGAGGACGCGTACGACCGATTCCCACTCGATGACGTCGCGCCGACCCCTCATCTTCCTCGTTCTCGCATCGATAGTGTCTGCGCATTCAATTGGCTACCGTACAATCCACTAACGAACAAGGCGTCAAATTGCGCTATGAAAAGATCAAACAGTTCAAATAGATCACTTTTGAGCAGCACCAGGCTGCTCTACGTCCTTCCCACTATGTTTTGCAAGTGCGTTCATAATATAGCGCCCATTTGTGGCCAGTGGTACGCTCCGAATTACGTACTGCACATAAATGCGGCTTACTTTCATGGATCACTCGCTTTTTTAGACTCAAATTTGTGCATTAACTCTTCACAAAATGATAGATGGCCTTCGCGTAGTTTACAAACGCTAATAGTCAATCTGCTGCTGTTTCATGTAACGAGTATAGAGTGAAAAGGTGCCTTCACCCTATAGTGTAATTTTTGATTAATAGCTAACTGACTGCAATCCATCGGTTACCAGAGTTTCTCCAAAATTAGCCTTGCATGTATTTGCTCGAAAACTATCAGACAGTCGTAGTTTGATGCATTCTGCGAGATGTATCACTTGTCTCCGTGAAATAGTATCAGTTGGCATTATTTTAGCAATTCTTTGACACATTATGTTTGCAGGCATTTCACGAATTTATGCGCAGTAGGTTATTTACGAAGTTTAGATGGAGGCGCCAAGATACGCATTTCTCATTTATCGGGAAGAGAAGAGGGTATGAGGAAAACAACGTACCTTATCTAGGCTAGGAACAAAGGTGGCGGCCTCCTTGCAGTCGCTTACTGCCAAATCCTGGCAATCCACATGGACGTAGTATTCGCACACTGAAACATTTGATTGTCAGTAGTGATTACTTGAATTAGTTCATGTTTGCGTTATCTAATTGCGCTAAACCGAGTAATGGAAAGAGGAAATAATGAGTGCGCATTAGAACATACTGAAGTCAGAGTGATCTCAGTGACCTGTTCACTAGCGCGCGACAAGCAAGACAAATAATCGATTACGTCATCTCGCCAGGTCGTGCGAGTGCGCCAATTTGAACGCAGCTTTTAAAAAATCAACGCCGAACAATATATTGCAAACGCTGTTATGCGAAAACTTTTCGTATTAGCGTTTTTGCTGCTAACTGCTGACGAGAATCTATGTGCAAAACTGTCAATCGACGCTGACATATTTATTTGGTCAGCGACCGTGACGCAGAATATACCTCCAGTTCATCCTTTATATCCAAAAAAGCCAAAAATTGTTCTTTCCATCACTCATCTGACAGCCACCCATTACTATAAAGAAAAACGCCGGTCAACCCTAGCTCCGAGGAATTTACCGTTGTTACTACAAGTTACTCATCATAAGACTGCTATGCGTCAGTTAATAACGACACAAAACTGACATAATTCACAGTCAGCTTGTTATGTACGCTTAATGAACAATATACGATAAATTTTGAACAGCTAAAGTAGTGACCGCGGTTTCCCTCTAACTGCCCTACCTTCGCATTC
The DNA here is from genome assembly GCA_002796945.1 of Plectus sambesii. Classification (NCBI taxonomy): domain Eukaryota; kingdom Metazoa; phylum Nematoda; class Chromadorea; order Plectida; family Plectidae; genus Plectus; species Plectus sambesii. Next base: position 15,083 of record NIUQ01003618.1, read on the forward strand.
GACGCAGTTCGAGTCGTCTGTCTTCTTTCGGCAAACACAGCAGAAATGTCGTTTGATGTGACCAGGTTCCGACCAACTGTGAGCAACAGGATTCTAAATAAAAAAGCTCATTTTAATGCCATATTCGGCAGTTGGATGAGATGACTCAGAGCGCTTGCTGAATTTGGCCATCACGCCTAATGTTCTTTGATATTATCTAAGAAATTATGAAAATGGTATTGTTCACAAATAGTGTCACGTGACAACTTACTACACACCAACTTTCTGCTCTTCATACGTTTTTCTATGACTTGCAAAATGAATATGCAATCTTATTTCGCACAAACCTTGATCAGTTGAAGAGCGACTCCACTGCAGAATGAAGCAACCGTCTTCAGACATTTCTCATGGCACACGAAGTTGCACACTAAAAATAAAACGCATATTAGTTGGGTTCTGAAGCGGTGGTGACGCATTTGTAACAGAAAATACGCTTTTAATTTTAAAGCTTATAGTTCATCGAGCTCACAGAGTTTAGAGTTTATTTCGTCTCGCGCTTTATTAATGAAAGAGAAAGGTTAGGAAAGCAGAACAAACTATGCGTTTTACGTAGGTGATCTGTTTATAGATTTTGCAAAGCTACGGACGTGCTATCCATGAGTAATGAATGATATACAGTGAAAGGATGAATTCTGTTTGATAATATATGTATACGTCGCTCAGGGCATAATTTGTACCGTTCATCAAATTTCAATAGAAATATTAGACATTAAAATGTTGTATCAGCTTGTTCAACCGAAAGAGATTAGTCATTTGAACCTTTTCTGCGCGCACCCGACTACTTCTAATTATTTCAAGAATTATAATTAATGTCTCATCCAAAAAACAAACATGAAATGGCAAAAGAGTTATTAAAAGACCAGTCTGATTTCATTATTCGATTAGAAACGATTTCTCGTTGTCTGTTGTGCCTTTCGGAAAAAAAGAAAACAATAAAAAATATGTCATCAGATACGCGTAAATGTTTACGTATATCTCGACAGATGCGAGCGGATTGCCTTTTCAAATAATTCTGCTTGATGCTTGAACAATCTCTACTTGTGAGATTTTGTATTCGCTGTACAAATTGCTAATAATTTTAGAAAGTGGACCTTAGAAATAGCAATGCATTATTTATCAATGCTCCGATAATGTTGCAGATTTTTCTGCCGACGGTATTTCTCTACTGTTTTCATGTTTCGCCACAAATTTTTGCACGCGGATGCGACGCTAGCTCCTCAATAGCGCAGATGAATGCTGGAAGTTCAATGTCCAAAAGCATTCAATTACTATCGACTACAGCACGCGCCGCATTTCAGCACTATATATATTTAAAGATTCTTAGGAAAGAGTCCATTGCACAAACTAATCAGATAGACTTTGTTTTTCATCATTGTCGAATATTAGCGCCTATAACACTACAGTGTCATTGGGAAGACGAAGAAGAATTTTCGTGCATTTGTATTTGTCACAGTCTGCTAATTTTGACGTAAATTTAAATATTTGCCGACACGCGTCGCTGCGCTGGAGTCGCGGAAGTATTGTTCAGATCTTCGCAAGGCCAGTGAGAGTCGCGCTCGTATCAGCGGATCAGCGAGTATAATAGCCGTAACATATGTTCGACCCGAGCAACGTCGCATCAGACACGCAGGAAAATGACGAGC
>NIUQ01003619.1:0-16695 GCA_002796945.1 Plectus sambesii
TGTCACCTGGTTGGAACGGCGGGAAGAGAGTGAAATGGAAGCCAATAATGTATTCATCATTCCCAAAAAGTCGCTTACCAAAGTCGACTTGTACGAGTCGCAGCTGAACCACCGCAAATTTCTGCTCGCACGACCCACTGCTGAATGTCCTCTCGGTATAGTTTAGCGCTGATTTCCTATTTAGCATAGTGTATTGTATTTTTCTCAGTCTCTTATGTATTCGCGAACAAGTTGGGCAAAAATAGATTTTGTTGGTTGCATATAACGCAACTGAAATTCAGGGGATAACTGCGGCCGTCTCTAGCTGTGGAGAATGTTTCGTATATAATAATGCACATTTCAAGAATGCCTAGGAGTCAGTTAATTACAACACAAGACGATAAGCCAGCTTGTCATATGTAGCAATCAAAAATTATATTCCTCAGGGCTAGTGGTGACAGGATTTAAGTACGATTTAAGTAGGATATGTGAATTCAAAATGGTGATTTCAGCGCCGCTGGAGCCATGCGTTTACGATTTGACAATCACGGCGGAAGGGTTCGAATTTGGAATGGCGTCACGAGTGGGGGTTCAGGTGGTGAATCGTCCGAGCAACGAGAGCGATGAGAACGCCGTCTTCTTCGACCCGGCAAAGGATAAGCGATGGGACGTGCGGAAGGATCTCATCGACTTCCCCGTCATCTCCACCGGCGGCAAGTTGACCATGCGGTACACTCGCAGCTACGGACAGCCGACGCTGGTCATTCTTCTACTTTTCTTCGATTCCCAAGAATATGTCGACCGCTTCGTCCACATCTACAAATCCCAAATCACTAACAACCAATACGGCGTCTCCACGCTGCATTACTCAAACTTTACCCATTCCGATGGCAGTGTGCTCAATCGATGGGCCCACGAGAAGCTGTGGTTCCAGAAAGTCAACTTTACGCGCAATTCTCAAGCTGTTGTTTGGGTGAACGGCCCCCTGCAGGATGTGCACGATGATTCGCCCATTGCTCAGGTTCGTACGATCCTACATATTTTTATCCATTCATTGGCTCTGAAGACGTTAAAATTTTCTGGGGCAGTTTTTTAATTTTTATGTAAAATGAAAATTACAAGGCAAGATTTTAGGCTTCCCTTTTGCCAAACGGTTAGCTAAGATGATTACAAAGAAAAATGTGATTAATTCTTGGTAATTGTGTTTACTATCCGATTGAAAGCCTCTTTCACAAAAGAAGTGTACCACATTTCAGATAGAGTATCATATTGACAACTGCTCCATTACGGTGAACAACGGATCGATCATCGAGACGCACAGAGATTTGCACAGCAGCGCCAATGTATTTAAGTGGAAAGTGTGGTCGTGTACATTCGCGGGAAACATCAACAGCGGTTTCTCTATCGCCTTACCCGATACTTACAAATTGCTTGCCAAGGAAACGCACTCGGTTGAGGTAGTACCTTTCTTCTTTAATCAATCCTCTGCAGCTTTCAATTCCTCTACATTTCAGGTCACCGAAAATCGATTTATCAACAATTACGACTTTGAGTTTGAATTGTCCGGCTACTATGCCTTTGTGAACATCTCTTCGAACAATTTCACAGAGAACCGCGCAAGACAGCATGCCGGACTGATCCACGTTCGAGGCATGGAGAAACGACTGGTGCTCGAAAGGAATCGGTTCACTCTCAACAAAGTCAGTCAGATTCGCCATTATTATTACTTTATCTAATTGACATGATTTTCAGGGTCACTGGGTGATCAAGTACAACATTCAAAGTCAATCAATTCGCAATAATGGCGAGATTGTTCCGGCATTTATTCAGTACAACTACTTTATGCGCAACTATTTTCTGGACGCGGTTGAAGATTCGGTAGACAGATGGCCGAGAAGTTATTGCGTGGGAGTATTTGGATGCCAAAAAGTTGAAGTCCACTTCAATCGTTTGTCGAACATGTTGCTCGATTTTGAGCTCGTCAGCGGAATTATCGTAAGTATCATCATCTTCTCTTGAATATTTTTCTTCTATTGAATTCATTTGTACGCTGCTAAAATTACTCTCTGCGAAGAAATGTAAATGCAGATATTTTTGGAAGTGTTTTTGTATTGAGGGATTCTTTATATCATTCGATATGGCCCGGGCGGCATATTTTCGATAAATTTCGTCAGAAGAGACTATTTGTTATGAATGGTCCGATGTATAATGTTACAACGAATGACTGTATGGAATGACATTATGCATATGATGTATAATGTCATATTTTTTTACAGGGTGCGAATATCACGGAAACTATGAATGTATCGTACAACTGGTGGGGAACAGGCAACGAAGCCGAAATTTTGCAACGCGTTTTCGACTTTGACGATTGGAATATTTACACGCTGGCCGACTATAACCCTTTTTTCGTCACTGAGGAGCAGTTTATCGACTGGTGGTGGCTCAGATTACCGAACAAGGTATAGAAATATTCTATGTCAAATATACTTACGAGGCGCAAAAGTATACAGTTGTATGGCTAATTCATGCTGCAACTGGCATATATTTGGCTGTGATAGATGTGACGGAGGTAGCACAATTTGCTTCTCGAAAGACGGTATTTCGGTTCAACTATCTGCCAGTTTGCCTAAATAATAAATCAATTGTTTCAACTTTGACTACTTTCAGGGGCAACTGGCGAATATAAACTTCGTCGAGCCGTCACCACTGGATCTAAAGGGTCGGATGTACCAGTCGGTAACGCTACAATTAGTGGCAGAGAAATGGCACAACTTTCCCTACTACTATAAGCCATACCGGCCGTATCGCATCAGCAAAGATTTGACGATCATGCCCGGCGCGACGTTGACGATTGAAAAGGGCGTCGAAGTGCACATTTGGCCGAATGTTCGCATCCTCGTGCTGGGCAACCTCAAGGCCGAGGGCACCTTCTGGGAGCCCATTCGATTCAAACCCATCAACACTACTGAATACGAACAGATTGAAGGCGTCCATGGGAAGCGGTGGAAACGATCTGAAAAGTAAGGGTGTTTAGCCTGGAGCCAATTTTACATGGCTTTTATATTATAACGGCTGGAAGCGCGGTGATTGGTCATTTTATAACGTTATACATAAAAAATTCTCTCCCTTATGTAACATCTAACCAATTGCCGCTCTTCCTGCACTCACAATCGCAACAGTTGCGATTGAAATAGTTTTGCGAAATTGTTCCATGTTGACTCGTATGCGCAACTTGATCGTTTAGTCCAATGGCCGATTCTGTCTATCGACATTTTCCGTTGTTGAAACGTCAGGATGCATTCTACCAAAAGTTCAAGGTGTTCATGGTGAAAAGTGGCGTTGAGAAGATGCCTGAACGAAGCGGCTTCATCGAGGTATACAATGCGACCACTGGCGAAATGGTCCCGCTGTGCGACCGCCAGTTCACCCGACGCAACGCCGAGGTTACTACTTCATTTAATTTAATATTGCACTAAATGCATCTTATTGTGATTTTGAAATTACAGGATCGAAAATTAGCGTTGAATACCGTATGCGCAGTAATAGTTGCTATCAACATTTTAGAGAACTGCATTTAGACGCGTACATAATACAGCAAAACATTTAATAGCTAAAAGCTAACATTGACTCTTTTCTAAATCATTCTTCGAATATAGAGGCAGAGTTTGTTATTGAGTAATTTTAATAGAATACTGTAGCTTCTAAGGAACTGTCTAAATTTGTCATTATCATGGCGGGACGACGTATCCTTACTAAAAGTAATGATTGATCTGTATTTAATGCGAAGAACACTGCTGACTATCGCAATGAATCATGATGAGACCAAACTCTACCTTCCGATCAACCTATAAAAACGAATTGACTTTAGGTTGTCTGTCGAGAGTTGGGCTACGAGACGAACAACGTGTACCACTGGGTGACGCCGCGCTGGGACTACAACCCGCTGGTTCGCATCATCCGCAGCTACTCGGAGCCGCGGCAATGTATGGGGACGGAGGAGCGACTGAGCGACTGCGATCTGCGGCTGAACGGCGACGTGCGCCAGTGGCAGTGCGTCGACAGCGAGAACTTTGTCTTCGTCCACTGCGGCCCCAATACCGCCATCAACAAGAACTACATCGGCCACTGGGGCGGCATCACTTTCAGCGCTCCCAGTCTCGAAGCCGCCATCACTACTGGTACTGATCAATTTATTCGCGATTTGTAGTCGTAGTAGCGGTGTTTGTTTTGTTACACAATTTGCAAGTTTTCGAAGCATATTCGATAAATATTGGAACGTGCGTTCTTTGCAGGGGAATCCGTATTGCGACATGTGGAGATAGTGGGCGCCGGCTATGCCCACAACGACACCACATCGTCTGCCGCTTTGCAAATGATCTATCGTACGCCAATACTCGAACACGTCAACATCACCAACTCTTCTATGCACGGCGTCCAGGCAAGCCATATTTTTTCTTGTCCTTACACTATTGCTGTCTCTTTCTTCTCAGTCACCTTTTGCTCTATACCTATTGGATAATTTTAGATTATTGCTCCTCGTTCGAAAGTGATGCTCAGTTTCCTGAACATCACGGACAATCGTGGTCAAGGATTGAATATACTGACTACAAATCTTCAGAGCTCTGTCGCTCCTTCTGGTAAGCATAGCACATCTCAAATTCTTTGCATTAAACTATTCATTACAGGCGCTCCGTTCGGCAACATTACGGCGCCGTACCACATGTTCGGACTAGTCGACTTGTGCGCAGTGGGCAAAGAGATTCGTTTCGAAAATCGAATCTTAATCTACTACAAATACGATTCTTATCAAGTCGACTGTGTCAAGTTTTTCGTCTCCGAGAACCCTGCCAGAAAAGTTGGCTTCCGGCTGTTGCAGGTATTGTTGCATGCTTCAGTGCTCACGATCATAATTATCGTATATTGAATTGAAGGCGAACTTCTACGACCCGCACAATCCGGTTGGTCGGCCTGACTCGCTGCGCTTTTTTGATGGAAGGACGTTTGCGCCGGACAAGTTGATCGCCGATCTGAGAGTAAACGAGCCAGAGTCTGCGCAAATGATCCAAAGCCGAGCGTCGATTCTGGGTGTTCACTTGCGCGCTACGGCCGCCGACGGTCGCTACGGCTTCATTGCCGAAGTCGCGGCCCTACCCTCAGCTCCCGACACAGGTCAGTACTGCTCGCTTTCAAAAATTTGTGTAGTATCTTTCGTTTTGTCAGCTAAAATTCTCATGACAATGCATTCGATTTATTGTGCAATAGTGTTACACCCAAAAATATTGTTATATGCCGTGAAATTTCGAGATTGAGTGCTTTCGTATGTGGAATTGTTGGATTGCAGAGCCGGTACAAGAAGTCGTCGTGCGCCACTCGCGCTTCCTGCGCAACGACCGCGGCGCGCTCGGCTACCGAAGCGCGGGCGAGGCCAGTCCAAATTTGATCGTCGAGCAGTGCTTCTTTGCCGACAATGGCCACCATCTCTGGGGCAACCTGAGCACCAGCAGCATGGCGGTCGAACTCGACTTGCACAATACTCAAGTATGCTTGTAATTTAATTGCAATTGCAAAAGTATAAGCGTGGTGATTGGCAGTTTCTTGGGTAGTTTTCTGTTATTTTTGGTTTTCTGACCAATCATTGCGCTTGCAATTATAATAGTTTAATGAAACAAGCTAAAAAAACTCCTCGTTTGAACGCATTTATCTAATAATTACTACTTTTAGATGCTTCGCTTCCAATCAAACATGCTCTGGCGGAACCAGGGTGGTCTGAAGATAACCGCTCAAAGCACCTCCAGTATTGCTCGTCTGTCTGGACTGATCAAGGATTCTGTATTTGCGTCGAATGAAAAGTTCGCCACACTGTCCCTTGAGGGCCGCGACTTTCAGGTAATAGTTTGCGATTTAAATTTGCATAAATACGACGATATGCTAATTTTGCAAATAGATACCGTATTTCTTTATGTGTCGAATTAGCGACAAACGTGCTTCGATAGTATAATGGAACCTATGATGTATTGATTTATTGGTATTGGCACGCCAAAAAATCTAAATTATAGCGATATTTAATTGATTTTGCTCTACCTCACCACATTTATTCTAATGGATGGACTAAATCGTTTGTATTTATTTCAGAAAGTGTTCCTCATCAACAACATGTTCAGTAAGAATCGGGCGCGCTACTACGATACGGTTTACGTCGACCGAATGACCGCCAATTTCACTCATAATTACTTCTTCAACAATACTGGGACGCACACAGTTGACCTCACCGGCTACCCGCAAGTGCGCACGGAGAGTCAGACGTTTATCAACAACTTCCTGTACGAAAATATTGCTCTCGGTCACGGCTTCCAATATCCAGAACGATACGGTTACCTGCCCGAGTTTGAGCGCAATGATCGTCATCCACGATCAAAACGTCAACTGAATCCGGTAAGAGTCTATCGATGTTAAACTGTTGTTTTACGTTTTGCATTTCGAAGTTTAGTATTGTTGAAATCAGTTACTTAACTTTATCATGTTACAGCTAAATTAACAGCCTAAATTTCAAAAAGCGCCATTAATTAGCCGCATCGTCGAATGTGTTCCTCTTAAAGCTTGAGCTTCCGTTTCAATCGTAACTCGCGTCTAATACTCTACTTCATTATTTAGTTTATAATATTCTATTTCAGCAGCGCGCACACCATGACGAAACGACATTCGACTGGTGGGCACACATAGGTGGCGACACTCGCAGACATCGTACTACCGTGCTGGCCGGCAGCGCTCAGCAGCATTACAGCCAAAACTTCTTTTCGAACCCGAAGAATGACTTCGAGCTGACCACCGTCAACCGATCTGCGTAAGCATTTCATGAAATGATCAGCGATAGCGCGCCTTTGCTACAGTAACCATATGCAAATTTTCAGCTACGATGTGACCATCGGCGCCATTGAGGCTCGCCATAACTATTGGGGCTACCCGGGCACGGCTGGCGTTGCAGCGGGAAAGATTCGCGACTACAGCGATTACAACTATTTGATCAAAGTCGATTACCTGCCTGTGCTGGAGTCGAATGTTTCGTTGATTCAGGGTACTGCATCTCCGTCTTCACCTCTGTCGAGCTCTTTATGTAATATGATTTGTATAGGTGACTGTCCGGCTGGATGGTTTCAAGCTGGCATTGAAGAATACAAATCTTGTTTCTTGTTCGTCGGCGCTTCGATGCCGTACACTGAAGCAGTTACCTTCTGCCAGGTTAGTGCTTTTAGTCAGTAAACTTTGCTTATTGTGTTTTATTACGATAGTATGACAGTCTCTAACTGTCTTTCGATTCTGACTTCTCTTTCGTACAATAGGTATCATGTGTTCAATATTTAACTTCAGTCGCAAAATTGTTGTGACTTTCGCATTGCATTTTTCAAATCTTTCCGCGGTTAAACATTTAATAGAAAAATAACACAAGAATATTACATGCAATGCTATTGAAATAAATGCTGGCGTCAGTTAATGTTTCATTTTAGGAACAAGACTCGTTTATTCCCTACTTCATGGATGACGATGCGAGACAACAGCAAGTGGCCGAAAAAATCAAGATGTACACCAGTGAATTTATCTCCGACATTGAACGATACAGCGGCAATCAGGTTCGGTTTAATTGTGATATGATTTAGGACTGAATTAATTATATTTTTTCAGCCGAACTTTGAAACACGCGTTTGGGTCAGCGGTGTATCCATACCATCGACACAGTGCGGGTGGATGTCGAGTTCCAGTGGAAATATCGGTCTACAGAATTGTCAGCATATGTATCCATTTGTCTGCGAAAAAGGTGCGACTATTTCGTAAATCAACGAGAATATCATATACTTTTCGCGTTTCTTCATTAACCTTGATAAATTGGTTATTGCACGCGAAACGCTTTTCATGAATTTGTGCATAACTACACGAATACTCGCATTGTCCTAAATTAACAGCCATAACCAAATTATCTACCATTGATAATAAAGATGCGCGAAGAGTGTACGCTGTTCTGGCTAATCTGTCCTCCAAGTTGCAATCACAACTTTTCTCAATAACTCATTTCAGGCACAAAGCCATATCAGGAGCCGTTCCTGTGGCGTGGAGCGGGCCTATTCGCGCTGCTGACAATAATCTTCTTGCTATTGCTGGTGGTTCTGTTGATCGCGCTGTGGTACTGTAAGTCGAAGCGCAGGTCGAAGCAGCACTACGAGCGCAAGACGACGCTGCGGAAGTCGCTGCGCGCGAGCAAGCTCGAACGTGAGCGACACGAAAATCAGAAACATGAGAATCAGCGGCGCGAAGTTCAAATGCGGCGAGCGCAGAAGCAGGTGCTGCCCCCCGCCGAGGATCGCTCTGCAAGCCCCGACTTGATCCAGCAGGCGCATCGCAACCTCGTACTCGGAAGGTCCCACGATTCCCTCTCAACCGGCTTGCACAAAACTGCCTCTAAAGACAGTCTCAGCACCACCGTCACCGACGACAGCTCCGCCACGTACGGCAAAAAGTCGGGTACGACGAAGACGTACTCCGAGTCGGCTTATCGCAGCGATTTCTCCCCCACGGAAAGTTACTTTACCGAATCGCGCGCCTCTAGTCGGCATCACATTGCCACCACGCCCAATCTCTACTCGGAAATCGTCGCACCGCCGCTCAATACTTTCATGTCGCCGGCGAAGAAGGCGAAGCCGGTGCCTATTCCCAGTCCGGTCAAGTTCCGTCAGCCGGCGACGGGGTCTCGACGCGACACCGATTTGAGCCAGATGTCGTCGACGTACTGCTCGACTTGTCCGACGACGACGAACACTGATTCGGTCAACGAGTCGCGCGAGTCGACCATCATCGAGGAGGGCAGCAGCTGGGCGGGCACTGACACCGCCAGCATGCGGTCGACGATTGTCGACGTTCCTGTCGCCGACCTCCGCTCTCCTACTCGTCCATTCCTACCAGCCGTGGCTCCTGCCGCCTCCCATCCGAACTCTTTCGCTCGTCCCAAGCCGATCGTTCACGCGAACAGCGAAAGCGGCTTGTCCGAAGACCCCCGCGACTACCTTCAGGGCCCTCTGTACACGCCGACGAGAGACTTTGACCGGCGAGCCGCAGGGATGGCCAGCAATGCTCCGCTGAGAACGCCGGGGAGACCCGGCCAGCCGCCGCCGCTGCCGCCGGGCGCTGCGAAATTTCCCAACTACGCTTATGCCGATTCGAGCTTGAGTCAGGACTCGTTGATCAACGCGACTGCGATTGGCGGCCAGGGTCGAATGCGTCGGCCCGAACCGCCGGCCACTACGGCCTTGCCAAGTCGGTCGTTGGTCGACTTGCACACGCCCAACTGGCAAAAGCCGCATACGAGCAGTTATAGCCTGGCTTCCCGCTCAAATTCCGAAGATCGGCCCGCTCCGATCGAAACCGCCATGTAACTCACTACTCGTCGCCTAGCATTGTGCAATAATCCATGACCACCAAATGATTTGTGTCGATAACTTGTGTGCAAAGCTGCTGTAATATGATGATGAACTTCGCTTAGTCGTTGAACGAGTGCTCTCTTGCCTTTCAATTTTGTGATTCCCTGGGTACGTGCTACGCTGCGAATGTTCTACTTGCAACTCACCGTATTAAAAGATTTTGAAAAGTTTATCGACACTCCTCGCATCAGCCGAGCGTGGCAGTGCTCAGCCTCATTGTTAATCACTTCACGCACAGATTTAAGTAGTGGGCGCAAAAGTCGAATCTCGCGATCTGCTGAACAAATGTGACGATCTATAGGTCAAATGATGGGAATCGCAGCGCATCTTTTTCAACAAAAACGTCGTATCATCTTGATCATTTTATCGAGCAGAAAATACAAAGCTATCTTGATTTGACGTAACGATGTAATAACGTCTAAGCACTTGGTGTCACATAAGAGGAAATTCGCAAAACTAAATGACACATTAGTAACTAATTGCATCTTCGAAAGTCGACAAAGTAACCGTATGACACTGACGTCCTATCTAAGAAACGATGCAGTTAGCTTGCGCTACAGACACAAAATCAGCAAGAGATTTAGCGAATTGTGACTTAGGTTGGCCACCGTTCCAATTGAGCGCGCTGGTGTATGCACCCTTTGCCATGCCTGAAACTTTTGAAGACGCCACAACACTCATAGAGCTGGCGCTCATAGCAGTCAGTGAGGCGACCACAAGAACTTTTTCAGGCGCTGAGAGCTTGCTGATCTGACTACTCTCAAACTTCCAATAACGACATAAATTGACGAAATGTTCACAGTTTCGGCTGAGTAAGTTGTACTTCCATTGTCCTGCCATACAGTTGACGCATTTCAACATTTCGGTGGGGTCTCTAGACGTCCACTGGATATCCATACGGTTGTTTCGACGACATTTTTCATAATTACGCACAGTAGCAACTAGCCGTTCTTTTTTGACACTCTACAAAATCAGCATTTGAAACGAGTATTTGGGCTTGTTACAAAATTACACCGAACTTCTGCTATTTTGTTCAATTTCCGCCCTATACACAAAGCAACTAAAAATGTTAGGAGATTAACGATCTAAAGTTATTTCTAATTTTTTTAATACAGTGAGACCCGGATAAGTGCACAACCCGGATAGCTGCACACATTCTTAATGCCCGAACTTTTGTACTATGTTTTGTACATGATCTGAACCCAGTTAAGTGCACAACGGCGTGACCCCCCCCCCAAATGTCACTCAAAAATATGCGCATTTTATGTATAGCGCATCAAAACAATGCCTATGTCAATCAAAACACCTCTCAATCTTATTTATCTTGGAGCTGTGTACAACGACAAGAAGTGTTTCATATCCCAATTCAACTTTAACAGGGACGCTTTCCATGTCAATAAGGACAGTTTTCTAGTCACATTATACGAAAATGTCTGATTTGATGTGGAAAATGTTCTCTTTGCTTTGAAAAGTGTCTTAATTAAGTGGGAATGCTATACAACTAATCAAATAGGCTTATTTCAAGGATTTGAGCAAAAATCGGGTCAGGAACTATGCACTTAGGCCAAACCCGGATAACTGCACAACCGGATAAGTGCACAAAAATTTCTTGCCGGGTCGATGTGCACTTATCCGGGTTTCATTGTATATGTTACAGAATTCCATCTCATTGATATACCCCTACGATATCATATTCGCTAAAAATGCTTACTCTAGCTACAACACCATTTTTTAATTGCCAATGACTTCAAAGCAAGAAAAAACAGACGGAAGTAGTCGATGCTAAGTGCGACTATTAATTGCTATTCAGTATTCTTTCTAACACATAAGTAAAGAATTTATGACCCTAGCTATATAATAGACGTTTGAGAAATATATTGAAAGTGAAGGCTGTTCGTAATGCACGCATATGCCTAAATTAGGCTTCGATAGATTTTTGAGGTGAAACCAGCGTTGTATTTTTGACACCATCAACTAAAACCTCAGAATCGTACCATTTCATTTAGGTTTTGTCCAATGACGTGATGGACGTACACGTCTCCTTCATTGATCTGCGTGACAAGTTTCCAGTGATACATCTGCGAAAAAAAATAAACTGCGCAACTTTATTCAGGACTAGGTCAGGATTTGTGTGTCAAACGAAATTCTGAATAAACTTTAAAAATCCGCCATAACGGTTGTTTTATTCTCGTAGTACATTAGAGAATTCTTCAGGGGTAGTAGAGTGGTTTGATTCAACGTCCGATATTATTTAAACGAGCTACCAAAGTTTGTATGATCAAAACAATATAAATAATTAAAGTTTCAACAAGAGCAGAGTTAAGCTAACCGTATAATATGTTATATTTAATTAAAATAATTTGTGTGGCAGTATGACTGAAAAACCAAAACTGTAACTCACCTCATAACCAAGCACGTTGATGAATTTGCTGTTTTCCATTGTTTTACATTCGATAAGGTCGCCAACTACCAAACTTTCAATCAGTTTTTCGTATTCCATTTTAACTGATGTATTTGCCCATTTCGATAAGAAGGCTCTTTCGCATTGGTCGTGCTAAACGATCACGTAGCACATTACTATAGACGATGAATAGTGTCCGTAATAATAAGAATGAGGCTAATTGTGCACAGCTAATATAGACCGCATTATTACGTGCACGCCTTACGCTTCAACGCCAACGGTGCAATTTTGGGAAGATATATCCCCTACTTAAAGGCAATACTTACATCACAACGTGCTAGCGTAGTAGCGCAGCAGATAGCGATTGAGATTACTACAAGCATGAAGGCCATTCTTTTGCAAGCTGCTTTCCGATAATCTAAAAGCAGTCATTATTACAAACACGGGTCATCAGAAACGGAGAATAACGATCAGTGTTTAAGCGTATCAGTTTTTCTGAAGGATATTCCAAACTGATACAGTGACGGACATGACTACCAGTACGTTTGACCTGTTCTAAAAGTCGTAAATTTAGCACGAAGCTGGTGCACACCACTTTCGTGGTTGTTCATCACGCATTTCTAGTGTTTTGATTTTTCGGCAAGCAATTAGTCAGGCGTGCTTAGCTAGGGTTAACCAAGGATTAATATCCTACTACTGAGCTATCGAATGATACCGAAGTAAGCACATGCTTTAAATATTTTGCTCTTTTTGGTCTGACATGGAAGAGGAAGCTCATACACTGTTCCAGAAGTTCAGCAATGATAGGCAATGTTCAACACGAGTGTATCACCAGTTTTTTAGCAAATAGAAAGCTTTCTTAAGTAATGCATTCAAACAAGGCGTATGAAAGAGGCAAAGAAAATGAAAGAAGGACTTGAGCCAGAAATGATACTGTCTCCATCTGATTTGAACAAGCACTTGAGTCTGAAACAAACTGTCAACTATTTTGGACTCAAAGAAAGGCAAATACGTGAGCAGCAGTCAGATTGCTTCAACAACCCAAAAGCAGCCAATGTGTACAACTGTCGATGGTCAGCATACAATGACTGAAGAGGAAGAAAAGAGAACATGCAGATGATTCTATGTTTTACAGCGCTGATGCTGAGCTGATCGAATTTGTCGCCAAGACTGCAGAGATAAAGAACAAAATAAAATATTCAGAGGTACCCCTTGCCCTACCTAAAACGCCATCTTCAACTGTAACGCGCATAGGTTCATCATGAACACGAAAAATGTATGTCATACAGGTGTAATTCTGTCAATATTGTATATTCCGCTTATTTGCAATCAAGATTTAATTCAACAATAAGGCAAACTTAAGGAAACGATTGTGCAGCTCCACGTCCTCAACAACAAGGCAGGTTACGCCAGTAGATATTGCTATTGCGGTATGGACACTATATTTAGATGAAAACAGTCTAGACAAGTTATGTGGGTTTTGAATGTGCTGAATCATTGTTGTTTATGCTGAGAGATGCAGCCGTGGGTTGGCACCACATTTTGATATGTCAGTGATAGGGACTACCGCTGAGGCGGCCACATTTGATGTTCGGGATACTATAAAATGATAAAGAGGAGCATTAAAAATAGACGCTATCTAAGAACTTAGCTTGTATGGGCGCTGCTTAAATATAACTGTCTGATTTCCTTACAAATTTGCAATTTGAGGTAGTTTAGGAAGGGATTCCTGAAACTGCGTCAGAATATCTTTAAAGTACATGGTGCTCAAAGTTTAAGGAGATCTACAGGGTGACCGGTGAAGGTGCCCCGATTTCTTTTCCTTATAAAATGGCAGTTTGTAATGAAATTTTACGAAACTTGTGCACATTACAGAAATATATTATATTTGTTGTGGCTAAGTTTTATTAATTTTCAATCAGCCAGTCACAAGTTATACAGCTTTATGTGATCGCCATCATTTTAGGGTTTCATAAAGGCAGTAAACAAGTTTGATTGCTTAAGAGAGACTGTTTCTAAAAATCGAGCTTTTTGTTCAGAGTCTTGGCACAGTTTACAAAATGGTCTCGAATTTTGATGGAAATTGTTATCCTGGGGTAGTTAGTGTCGGGATTTCCGAAAAACGCATCGGAAATTTTCGAAAATATTTTCGTGTCGAGATATGGCGGGAGATTCAAACTTGGTCATAAAACTATAACAGCAAAATCAAAATTCTTGTTTCTGTATACCATTCGAAAGGAAATGAAGAGAGGAATCTGAAACTGATCGAAATTTTAAAATTGGTCTAAAACTAAGAAAGTTGTGCAAGAAAGAACAGGACACATATTTTCGCTTTTTAGTTTTTCGAAATTTTCGGGAAGAACTTGTTAACAATTCCTAAGCCAAAGTTACCCTAGGATTACTCCTCTGACTCTGGGCTATCCAACGGTGCCATAAAAAGTGCCAAAGTCGCGCACTTAAGATGTTTAATTTCAGCTCAAAGTTGACCTGCGCCGAAATTACGGTAAAAACGAGTTTACAGAACTTCAAGAAGATGCCACCGAAATCGATATTTTTATATACCATTCGACTGGAAATGATGAGAGAAGTCCAAAAATGTACACAGTTTTGAAATCGGTACAAAATTAAGAAAGTTATGCAAAAAATGAAAAAGACCGCATCAATGCATTTTTTGAGTTTTTAACTTTTTAGTTTTCGAATTTTTCGGCAAAAACTTGTTCACAATTCCAAAGCGAAAGTACTCTGAGATTACTCTCCTGACTCTGGGCTATCTAACGGTGTCATAAAAAGTATCAAAATCGCGCACGTACGATGTTCAATTTCAACTCAAAGTTACTCACATCAAAAGTACGGTAAGTCGTTTATGCTGGAGGTGTTTTACATTTCAGCTCAAAGTCATCGCATGACTATTTCGAATGTTTTATCATTTTGGCTGAAGCCATATCAAATCTGCCCGTGTACAGTTACATTCATAGCATGCGTTACAAGCTGTCTTGTGATATATTTCCGTAGAGAGAGTTATTCAACTGACGCCCGTTCAATCCAGCGGTCAAAGGTTGTCAGTGAAAAAGTTTCTATGCATGTCAGTTTTGACGCGACTCTGAATATGTCTCCTTTAACAATGAAATAGTGATATGAATCAATTGCTGTTATCAAGAGCAGGTCTACTCTATAGTTCTATGTTAATCAAAAGTATTGTCATTTTCTAACTTACAACCTTCGACCGCTGGATTGAACGGGCGTCAGTTGGATAATTCTCTCTATGCAAACATACTTCAACGCAGCTTATAATGCACGCTATTAAAGTAGAGTAACTGTAAGTGAGCAAATCTGAAAAGGCTTTAACCAAAACTTCCAAAAAAACTCGAATTAAGCATGCGCCGACTTTGGACAACGTTTGATATTCCTTGAGCTCAAACGACTTACAGTACTTTTGATGTGAGTAACTTTGAGCTGAAATTGAACATCGTACGTGCGCGACTTTGATACTTTTTATGGCACCGTTGGATAGCCCAGAGTTAGGGGAGTAATCCTAGGGTAACTTTGGCTTAGGGCATCCGACCAAGTTATTGCCGAGAAGGTCGAAAAACTAAAAATTAAAAAAACTCAAAAAATGCATAATTGCTGTCTTTTTCTTTTTTGGCATAACTTTCCTGATTTTGCACCGATTTCAAAACTGTGTACATTTTTGGACTTCTCTCATCATTTCCAGTCGAGTGGTATATAAAAATATCGATTTCGGCGGCACTTTATTGTAGTTCTGAGAACCCGTTTTTACCGTAATTTCGGCGCAGGTCAACTTTGAGCTGAAATTAAACATCTTAAGTGCGCGACTTTGGCACTTTTTATGGCACCGTTGGATAGCCCAGAGTCAGAGGAGTAATCCTAGGGTAACTTTGGCTTAGGAATTGTGAACAAGTTCTTGCCGAAAATTTCGAAAAACTAAAAGGCGAAAAAATGCGACCTGTTCTTTCAAGCATATCATTCTTAGTTTTGCACTAATTTTAAAATTTCGGTCAGTTTCAGATTCCTCTCTTCATTTCCTATCGAATGGTATATAGAAACAAGAATTTTGATTTTGCTGTTATAGTTTTATGACCAAGTTTGAATCTCCCGCCATATCTCGACACGAAAATATTTTCGAAAAAGCTTGATGCTATTTTCGGAAATCCCGACACTAACTACCCCAGGATAACAAATTTCATTAAAATTCGAGACCTTTTTGCAAACTGTGCCAAGGGAAGCTCGATTCTTAGAAACAGTCTCTCTTAAAACTCCATGAAAACTCAACTAACTCGACTGCGGTTTTTAGAGTCTGATAGAGCTACTTTTAACTTAGATTTTCTCTTTTAATCTCTAAATTTGATCCATTTATCATCATTTAATGCCACTTTAAAGAAATACGAGATTTTGCGCAAGCGCTGACGGACCTACCCTTGTATGCCCTGGCCGCCTCGATGGAAAGACTGCTAGAAAATGATAGCGATCACGTATAGTTGTTTATCGTGTGACTGGGTGATTGAAAGATAATAGCAGTTGGCCCCAAAAAATTTATAATGTATCTCAATAATGTGCCCAAGTTTCGTAGAATTTCATCATAAACTGCACATTTTATAAGAAAAAGAAGTCGGGGCACATTTGCCGGCCACCCTGCACTTCGCGTGGACACTGATGCGAAATTCAAAAGAGATAGGGAGGGTCTTCGGCGTGCGGCGAGCTATCGTTTAGGTCAGATTGCAGGCCGCATGCCACTCGCCGCGAGCAAAAATTGCAAGCTTGCAGCATTGTAATCACACGTTGCAATCAAATTTTAACTGCAAGCCGCAGCATTGTGATTACCATTTAACT
>NIUQ01003620.1:0-16667 GCA_002796945.1 Plectus sambesii
TCCACTACTCGCGACCGAAATTGATAAGAGCGAGAATCACAGCCAAATTATTTTTACGTCAGATACAAAAGACCAACAAACCGACAACAAAGCAATTGAGCAAAAAATCACGCCGATATCGGTGAACCTTTCACTTGCACTCGCGCAGCTTACTCGTACACAAAAGCTTCCCTGATCAAAGAATCGCGGAGACACTCTGCAGGACCACACATTTTTTTTGCCGGAAAATGAACAAATTTGGTCTCACTAATACTTATGACCTGGTTTAATCTATCGCTCGTTTGCTCGGCAATGTTCCTGTTTCCCTCCTAACACTTACCTTTCTCTTTATGCATCAATCTATAGTGCCTATTCTAAACAGTAAACCATGAAGTCCTAATTACTAAGTGACCGTAATATTGGCAAGGGTCAAGTTTGGGCAAAAATGAAGACCTGTTCCAGGAAAGAAATTTTAAATTCATAGATAATTTTGGAGACCTCAGCACTATGGGGCAAATCCGCGGTATTTTCGCTTAAGAACAAATAATTATCGAAAATTTTAAAATAAACATAAAACTTCTGAATTCGATCTGTTCTTTCTTTCGTTAATTTTTCGTTGTGCATCACATTTCAAAACTGTATGCACTTTCCAGTTCCTCTCACCGTGTCATTTCAAATGGTAAGCAAAAACATTGCTTTTATTCTGTTATTGTAATCATTTAATACAATATTTTCCAAAAATTCAGACACGATTTTCCCAAGTCGTCGCTTGAAAACACGCCAGAATGAAATAATTTTAAGAAATGTGATAATTGTCTTAAAATTGTGCCAATACCTACTTTGTTCTTAGAAAATATCTCTTCCAAGCGCTCCTTGAGGGCAGTAGGAAACAAAATTAAATTAAACACAGAGCGAGCAATTGCTCATGCATTTTCGAAAATTCTAATTTTCTGTTTGCTAATGGTGGATATTTTAAGAACCGTTGATTTTATTATTTTTCAGATTTCTAAATGATTTTATTGGACGCAACCCTCTATTGGCTGTTGAATTTAATCTGAAACAAATTTAGAGATAAGGCGTTCGAGATTTTGGATCATTCTGTACGAATTGTAAAAGTCAGCAGATCGCGCTCGGTCATTGTTAATTTTTCCGGTATCTCTACCGTATTCTGTGTCTTTATTATGAGTTATAATTATAACTTTCGTGCA
This sequence comes from Plectus sambesii, assembly GCA_002796945.1. NCBI lineage: Eukaryota > Metazoa > Nematoda > Chromadorea > Plectida > Plectidae > Plectus > Plectus sambesii. Next base: position 1,188 of record NIUQ01003620.1, read on the forward strand.
GGCGCATAAATCGTATCAAATATTTATTTTTAATAATATTCTAACATTTTTTAATCACTAAACTTTTTGTTGATTCATGATTGGACGCGGTTTCATACACATCATTCGCTACTATCGCTGATAAAAATTGCATAATACTGCTTATCACTTCTCATACACTTTTCAGCAAGTCTACAGGCCACCTATAACGTTGACGCCGCTAATGTTGTATTGTGACGGTCTCATTATATAAAAGTCGAAAAATAATCTCGGGTAAAAATAAGAACCACTATTCCAATTTATTAATTAGTCTTTGCCAACAATAAAGATATGGAATCGTTTGCAAATGGAGAGACCAAAATGTAAAATCCTGATGATCTGTTTATTTATCTGCTTACTTTTAACCGACAGTAATCGCCTATCTTATCTGCTTGCCCTCTCCGCTAATGTCTTCCTTTTCTTTGCAATACCGACATCGTCTGTTTCCAGCTTCAATAATGCTTTTTTTCGTCGTTATCGGGTTTTTAAGCATATATGGGAAAATTACGATGTATCCTGCTCACACTAAGCAGAATTTTAGATAATCTTATCTAATGTTTGAAAAATACTCTAAGAGCATTTTTTGCCACTAATCCTGCCGTAATCTCCAAGCCGGTACCTTCTTGGGGTACTAATATCAACACAAGAATTGCAGTTCCTTTTGCTAACTACTTAGGGTGTGTCAAATCAAATATCGTGCTCAACTAGGCTTTGGAGAAATGATTTTGCAACATATAACAATACTTGAGTGTTTTTCAACAGCAGTATTACTTTTGACGAAAAAGTGAAACATGCCGAAGTAAGAGTGGGTCATGTTTCGTAAAAGTTATGCCTGCCTCAGGCGCGTCTTGAGGATACGGCCTCCGCGCGTTCCCTCTTTTACAGGCTCTGCTTCAGGGTCATCACTGGTAGTATGAAGCCTGGGATGTCATAGTGTATTTATTCATACAAACAACAGTAACCTTTTTTGTAATACACTATAGTTGTTCTGGGACCGGTTTCTCGAAACTCCGGGTACGGCTTACCCTAGGGTAGCGGCCGGGAAGGCTCCCGAGCCGGGTAGCGCCCGACGAAAATGCCCGAATTTCTCGAACGCTCGGGTGACACCCGACGCATACCGTACCCAGCACGAAAATATTTCGAGAAACTCGGGTACCGGGTACGCGTACCCCGGGTGCACCCTGCGCCTTCCAGGCGTTTCGAGAAACCGGGCCCTGATCAATTAATATATTGATTAAAGTTAATAATAATAGTCAAGTTTACAACTTTAATGCTATCCACGAAGGCAATATTCTTTCTGACGATGTAAAAACGTCAATTTCTGTCATATCTTTCATTCCAACATCATCAATATTTGAATAATAGTAAATATTGCCATTTGATAAATATGCTCCCCATAATCCAAATGTGGACATTAAAGCCGTGAGAATGGTTGCGTTGCAGTAGTTCGCCATCATTGCCAAATCAACAGTCCTTCGTTCTGAAATATTAAACCAACTGCTGTATATTTAATTGCAGACATATTAAAGACAAAAACCATGACTTTGGGATCCACCGCCCATAAAGAGCTTATACGCTGACAGAAGCCCACTAAGCTGTCCTAAAATTTCTTCCAAATCGTGACTTGTTTCATTCACCTTATTTATTACCGCATTAACTGTAAACATTTAATAATTAATGAGTAATTAGGTAATTGATACTCATTAAAAATTAACTTTCGATTGCCTGCTTTGCACAAACAGCACGAGAGGCGCTTGAGCGCATCTGCAGACCCCAAATATTATAGATCGTGCGCCGTGCTCAGCTGCTGGTGTCAATGCACTTCTTCAATGACCCATCTCTTTGCCTGGTCTTTGAGTTTTTGATCACTGTTATTGCGCCGGTTTCACATTGCGTACTTCAGCTAAAGTACGCGATATGAAAACGGTCCATTGAACCTTGGTAATACGTCTGAATTATAAATAGACTCAATACAAGAAAATCGGTTAGGTACAAAGAATATAGTGGATTTCACAAAGCAATACTTTATAGCATATTGCAATGTTCTTTTTTCATAATTACATTCAAACGAGCTTGTAAATTTGAAATTAAGGTCCTAATGATGTAGGCGCTTCAAAAGTATTTAATTGAACATTGAGGGTACGAACCGGCGACAGGCCCTCGCGACAGGCCGGCCGATGCTCTACCAGTCGCATCAACCAGGGTCCAATGTCGCATCGCGACAACGGGCCAGAGGAGCGGACCCCGCCACCCTGCGGGACAACCGCTAAGCGGACACTGCGAATAGCGGTACAAACGCTGAAGAAAAAAATTGAGAGTACGAACGATAAATAGGAATTTAAAAATGAAAACAGCAATGTGGCACTCACCTGGCAGTTCGGGTACAAAAACATCTTCAGTTTTATTAAACAGCTCTTGTGCCCATTTTCTGTCATCTCCTATTACAATAAATACTCGTGGTTCGTGCATCATTTTCGCCCGAACGTAATTAACAGAACCCATCACGGAATCCTCGCGCGATTCTCTCAGATGGACGCTTTTAATAAAGTCCTTCCTTCGAATGTGAACGCAAATATGGGTAACCTGGTCAGAGCTTAGAGAATCGAGATTCGTTTTAGAACGCGCAGCCGCCATAGTGCTCGCGGCTGACTGAAGATCTTCGGGAGCAAATTTAAACCATTTTTCCTTCAATTCCTCTCGAATATGCCAGAAATAATGAACTGACTGGAAATATGCGCCCCCCAACGTCATATTTTCTTTCGAGAAAGCATGTAGAGCAAGAACGTCGGCGTCAGGAGAACGGTGCTGGTGAAATGGGACTTTTTTTGTTGTTATATTGCGTAATAATGATGACCAGTTACCGAAAGGAAAATAATCGATAAATCTTTTAAGCTTTTCTGCTTTATTTCCATTTATGAATGGATGCATATTCAATGTTTTCGCTATTCCGAACAGCGACGCTAGTTCAAACATTTGATTTCCGAGTTGGCCCGTTGTAAAAGTCTGGAAGCCCAAAGTAAGGTATGCACGTTGTTCGATATCTTTGTTTATTGCTTCGATGGGCATCAAATTAGCTTTCTTCCAAGTGAATGCTAAATTTTCATCATTCTCCAGATAAATCATTACTATCAGTACGAGCGCTATGCCCAGTAAAAAAATATTTAAAAAAATTGTATTCTGAAAAAATTCAGCTGCCATATCGTTTAATTTTTTTGTTCGGCTTACAATTCGGAACAGCGAACCCAGGCAGTAGTAATTCTAAAAATGCACATTGGTGAAAAATGAGAGAACAATGGTAAAGTGAATATATGTCTGTAATAGTCACATTTCTTTCATATTACAGTGGATGAGAGATAGCATCTTGGGTACAAGTGAATCATGATTCAAAAGATGCTTGCGATCCTAATTTCATATACAGCAATTAAGGAGAGGTATTGAGAGCTTGCTAACTAATGGAACGAAACCAGTCGCGGAAAGTGGTTTGAAAGTACTTACTGTGTTACTTAATATATGTTTTGAAGACATGCTTTTCAGTTGCTGAAGAAAGCAAAAGCACACGGAAGAAAATCTTAGAAACATAAAGAACACCTTATCACTTTGTTCTAGAGAGATAGGCATCACATTTAGGTTTCAGGCTTAACATAGCAGAATGAAGCTACAAAAAATAGAGAGCAATCAAACTAATAGAGGCAGAAATCTATTCATCCTCAGCTTTACAGCCCCTTACCATACCTCTTCAAAGTAAAAGAGAAAAGGCCGATACGGTGGTACAGTCGAAACAAGATGAGTGCAACAGTTTTCGATACTTTTCTATGCCCCGAATTCTTTTTGCCCTATGTTTTATACACGATCTATAATCGGGTAAGTGCAAGCTTTTTTCGTGCCCGGTCGAGTTGCACTTATCCGGTTTCGACTGTATCTTATCTTATTCTTCGAGCAAAGAAGGGTGAAAACTTTTGCAAATGACATTCAGAAATTTACCGGTGTCTATACCCAACAGCTGCTCTCACTACCCCACTCCTCACTCCATGAATAGAAGAAAGTTTTGCCTGTTTTCACTTTCACCAAAACAAAAAAAAATTTCACATACAAATAAAATCTCAAGAAAGCAAGTATTCACCATTTCTATATATGCCCGCGAGCCATTTTTCTGGCAGTTTCTGGCAACTTCTCGAACAAATTGTGTTTTGGGCTTGAAAAATGGCTATCGAAAAAACAGGCAAAACTTTTTACTCACCTTAATACGTTTTCAGGAAATATACCTTCCATCAATGACCACAGAGGCCTGTTGAAACTTTGAAGCGGTTGAGCACTCTTCTTTCACCGTCGAAACTCTGGACGTCCTCCTCTACAATCCATAACATAGCAATGCAATATGTGAAAATCAGACTAATATTGCTACGATGCAATTCGCGACCGCATTAACCTTTTCAACAACTGTTGCTCTTCGGCAGACGATAAACAATTTGCGAAAACCTCAACTCAAAAGTATGTTAACGATACCGCTAACTTCCTCAAAGTGGACAATGAACACAAAATGAAATGGCAAAAGATTATCAGCGGCGCAGGTAATAATACGTTATTCATTTGGAACGTTTACCAAAGCCTAAGTCAAAACAGAACACTAAATCAATCCATTAATTATTTCTTAATATTTCTCTGTATTACCAATAGTGATGGAGTGTTATATCTGTCGCCGTGTACGTTTCTCTCTGGTGTGCATCGCGTTGTTGCGCATTACTAGGTTACCAGGTTCAATGCCATCTATTCTTTTCCTTCATTATCGATGTTTGGTTACATGTTTTGAAACCGGTGCAATTCATCTTGACGTAATTACTAGACATCCGCTGTATTTCACAATCTGGACTTGTGTCATCATCTCAGCTAATTGTTTATCAATTTTTCCTTATGATTTTCTAAGAAAGAAAAAAATAGTCATTTACTCCTCATCAAAAATAATCAATAGAAGATTGGTATTATTTATGGCGTCGAGGGCGTGGCGCTAACTGACACGCCATCATTGCATGATCAATAAGAAAGCCAGGTACGCCACCGCAGCATTGTTCACTCCTTCACGATGAAGAGGCAAAAGATGACATCGCTTATAAGCGACAAGCGCTGCATTTGTCGCTAAAATTATGTCATTTTTTGACTCAAATAAGCTTTCGTTTCCTCGATGAAATGGTAGATAGGGTCAATAAAGAAATAGCAGACAATTAGGCATAAAGGAGGAAAAAAATGGCATAAAAAATCTCAGAGAAAGATTTTTTATCATTTTTAAAATGTGAAATGCATTTAAAACTCTCGCATTTGCCGTTAACAAATGCGAGAGTATAACGGTTGGAATGATATCATTCAGTTAATTATTTTTGAAGTTGCTAGCACAATCTTTATTTTTCGAAATAAAGATTATTATGCTGAAGCAGAGTTGACCATGCTGATTGCACGGAAAGCTATCGGTGTAAGTTGTGCGAGACTTGAAATTTTTTGAATTCTCAAATGGAAAGCTTTTTCACGGTTTGTCATGACAAACAGAACGATGAAATAATGCAAAAATGACGTAGCCATGTTAATCCATGGTACTGCTGAGAGTCATGTGGCATTATTTCATGTTAAAGCTGCTTGCTATATTGTTAGCAAGAGTACAGTGTGTGTTGACGAACTGCTTACCTCACCTTCAATTGTCTACTCTGGTGGCGTGTCTTACTATGAGCGGTAGCCGCAAAAAAGAGAGACGACTATGATCATCTTTTCCTCGTTATATTATAATTTTTGAATGAATAAGCAGGCATAAATCGTGTGAACTGTGTGAAGTGAAAGTCGTGAAACCATCAATGACGGTTGTTGATCTCTGCCCGAATTCGGCAGCATAAGATGTACTGAGTCACTGAAAACTACGTAAGCAGTTGGTAAAATGCCGCGCTAACCTCCGTCTGCTGGAGAGCAGCCATGTTGTTGTACGCTGGCGCTGTAACAGACAACTACTCTCTCCTTAGATCTCTCTCGTTAGCTAATAAATTCGATTAACGAGTCAGTTGCAATAAAGAACCGTCTACAGAAATGCTTACCAAGATGGCATGCAGAAATACAGAGTAAAGTGATATACCATGCTGTTATAAGTGCAATTACAAACTTCTTTACGCGTGAAGTTTATTTGGCGGTTAAAAACTGCGGAATGGTATTGTTATACTAAAGAGTTGTAGGCAATTGCAATCACTATTACGCTGTGAAGTCGTGAAGTCGTCGATCATTAAGCTTTTCCATGTTACTCGTCAAATTTAGAATAAAACATGTAACTTTTTCGTCGTTGCTGAGGCGCTTGCTTCAGAAACCGGTCAATCTTCATTTAATTCTGATAACTTTTTCTTAGTTTTAAACAAGATTGCGACGACCACGCAGAAGAAAGATCAAGGTTTCTTCATGTGATAAAAACAATCATTCAATGACTTTTTATACTTGCAGTTTTCGTTGACTTAATTATTTGCAATTGCGTTAAATTAATTAAACGGCGTAGCAAAGAGTACTTTATGCTCTTTTAATGTACTTCTGTGCCACAGATACATGCAATATACAAGAACCTGCAACTATAACGGTACGCAGAGAGGTTATGAAGAATGCAGACGTGGACAAACATCGACGAATTCTGATTTCAGGAAAAATCAGTTCAGTCGCTGAATTTATTGCACGTTCTTGAACATTTTGGCTTCAAAGTTGAATGATATGCTTGAAATTTTCGGAATTTCCCTGCGGATGGATGTGATGCGATTACATCCTATGTGGTTACGTGGAGTGCAGAGCTGTTGATCAAACGTGTCTCGTACTGTGCTACAAAAAACACACTCTCATTATACACCTAAGAAAAACGCGAGGACACACAAACGGCAACGGAGAAATTTAGAGTGCCCAGCGCCATGTTAAATATTCGTCCAATTTAAATCATATTCGTATTCGATTTAATGCATCCCCAGGCTGGCGTATTTAACATCAAATTTGCATAACCAAAAAACAAGTGGTCGCTTATTATGCATTTCATAAACACAACCAACATTTTATTACATTCAAATGTAGATACACATGGATGTCACTTAAATACGACTGATAAATAGGAGCATTCAATACAGAATAAATTTTTCACCCCTCCACCTACATAAATTTTGGCCACGGCACAAGCTGTGCCGTCGCTTTTTCCAAATAAAGTATATTTTGTTTTATAAACTCTTTAATTTTCCCTTTGAAGGAGAACGTATAGTCAAATATTTCTCTGCAGATGTATGCCGGCGTCAATAGTTAACATAAAAAATCTTTTATCAATATTGCCCAGGAAAAAATGCTGCATAATTTGACCGCACTAAAATTTGCTGTCATAGAGATCTTTATTCAGATTATTAAGATAATTAATTTCTTGACCAAAAGAAAGATCACCGCTGAAGCTTGCCAGCAGCGTACCGTTCGATTGAATGTGCTTTGTTTTAGCGGTATAACTAGGTGGTCGTTTCAGAACCACAGCAATCAGGTTTTGTCCGGAACAAGGACTACCCACGATATATCGCATATACGCAAATTAATGTCTGAACAGTTTGGATAGACCCTTAACGATGAGCACCGTTGAATTTGCATAGTCATTCCTGTTTATCAGGGACTCTTGCTATAGCAATTATCACACTGCAATGACAAACTAGACCCCGACCCGAACCGGTTGAATGTGACGCGACACGATTTTTTTATTCGCCACATGCGTCACAAAGTTTGACTCAGACTGATTTTTTTAACGTAGTGTTAAACGCGCTTATGGAATATGCACTTCATAGTAATCGTTAACAACTTGAAATATCCACACGTAATAGTGAGATTTACTACGCTGTAAGAACATTGTGCTAGGACAAAAAATTGTCACGTTCAAGGCGTAAAAAATTTTCAGTTTGTTCCAGTCATTTGTCGCTGCTCCTCATCGCACTGAAGGTCAAACTGAATGATGCAGCAATCGACTGTCATGCTATAAACTTCGTATTGTGCTTATGTGTAGCAGGGGATTATGTTTGTGGCAGGCGACGTATTGTTCCAAGACAATTGTATCACTATCATTTTTGGATGCCTTTGCTTAATATCGCCTTTCCAGTTTGCAGGACAGTCCCCTTTTGATTGCAGCCTTTGCCTGCGCCTCTAGACTCTCCACTCCTCAGAAATATTTTCGAATTGATTAATGGGCTGAAATACCGGCCTATTTAACGACAAAACTGAAAAATTTGCGGCGGCCTTGAAGTTACAGATAGTCGCCGTCATCTGTAACTTGAAGGTCGAACACAAAACACATGCAAACACACACAATTCATTAATTCACGTGAAGACCGCGCTATGAAGGGGAATCGCAGCCGAAATTAGCGGGTGTAAATAAAATCTTTTGAAGGTCGCAAGATACGATCGATCAATGATTTTTGATCGAAACTGCAAAACAAATTTTGTTTTACTGACTCTGTGGGTTTTGTGAAAGCTTATATCTAAATTACTTTTGATCGATAAAAATACATATTGTGGTTAACCGGCTAAAAAGCAAGCGCGCAATTCATGGGAAAGTTAGGTAGGCGGGTTTTGTTTAGAGGGGGCCCAATTTCTCGCAACGAGGCGGATCGAAACTGTTTCATTCCACTTTAAAATGCTTATTCGCGACTTGATTGCACTTCCAACATCGAAACCGTGATCTCTGTTGTTCTGACGTTGAAGTTTGCGCTTTTGCGTCATATCATACATGTTTTCGTTTTTCTTAAGGGCCGACACCCCCTCGTAAACATTCCGCTATTTCTTACACATTCTGTCATTAAATAGCGCAAATAATGATTACAGTGTTGTTGTCTGCTGCACGCCGAAAACCGGTTCATGAAACAGTCGTGGGCAGTTTTGGGCTGGTCAACCGGTTAAAGTAACGGAACTGACACAAAGAAAGAGGAGCAGTGACCCTGGACGGCTAGACGATCAGGGCCAATGCCGGAACAGCCGACGACATAAACAGGAAAGCATGTTTGCTACGGCGTTATATTATTCGCATTCACTGCCCTAGGGCGTTAAGTGTTGACTTCGAATAAGTAGCGTTTGCCGGATACCTCTGCTCACTGATCATCCTGCATGTCATCATGTCTAGACTCTATATCGCTCTTTGACTATTGCTGCTACTTTAAGAGATAGTGGTCAGGATTTGGGTGTGGAAGGGGATATGTCATAGGAATAGAGTTTTATATATAAGTGACCTAATCATAGCTCTGGGTGCGTTAGGAGCCTATAATTTGACAGGGTTATAGCTTTACATCAGTATGGCGCGAGATGCAGTGAATTCGAGATATCACATTTTGAATGCTCCAGGCAACAATGTTCTGTAAATTGCTGCTCACCAAAATAACTTACGCTCCTAAACTCTTTAACCGTAAAACAGTAAGATTTCCAGCTGAGCGCGCCGATCTCTCACGGTTCCCCATAGTTTTGATGCAATTTGTAATTCGAACGTTTCAGCAGCATGAACGCATCGGCTTTCGTACTACTGGCTCTGCTTGCGGCTGCATCAGCCGCTGCAGTGTTCAGGAAGAATGGATATGAAGATTTTCTGAAGTTCAGGTGAGTAAACTAGTTATGACATAGCGCAAAATTATTGTCAGAAAGCAGCGAGCATGAATGTAACTCGCCCAATGATATACTTTTAAATAAGCGTATACTAGAGTTCTGTTAATTTTCAAGTAAGCCGCAAGCATAAAGGAGTTCAAAAATCGAAAGACAACTCATTTGGTCGTTTGGTGCTACAAAAAACTTGAGAGGTTAACCTATGCATAATGTCTCAGTTCTTAGAATTAAGAATATCTCTGTTATACCAATATCCGCCATCCTAAAATCTCACAGGGTTTGCCAAATCAATGACGGTATCTCATTTTTAATGCTAACATGACAAAAGTATTATTTTCTACCTTTTCAGAAATAAGCGATGCAGCACATGTGGTGGAGCCGATGCTAGTGGTTATGACACTGGCGCCAGTACTAATGCAGTCTCCAACACCGAAGGAGCCCATAAAAGTCATGCCAAGAGTCATGCCGTCAGTCACCACAAGAGCAGCCATGTACAACACAGCCAAGGAAGTCACCATGGCAGCAACCAGGTGCACCACAGTAACAACCAAATGAACACCAACAAAGGCAGCAACCAGGCCTACAACAGTCAGGGAAGCAACCAAGCCTACAACAACCAAAACTACAACAGTCAAGGAAACAACCAAGCCTACAGCAACCAAAACTATAATAGTCAAGGAAACTATCAAGGATACAACGGCCAGCAAAACAACCAGGCCTACTATAGCCAAGGAAACAACCAAGCTTACAATACTCAAGGAAATAACCAGGCCTACTACAGCCAGGGAAATAACCAAGCTTACAACAGTCAAGGATATAATGGCCAGCAAAACAACCAGGCCTACTACAGCCAGCCAAGCAGCCAAGCTTACAGCAGCCAAGGCTACAGCAATCAGGGAGCCAACTATGCCAGCAACGCTAGCCCCGCCGCCAGCTACGCCAGCTCAAGCTATGGCAGCTACGCCAGCCCCGCCGCCAGCTCCAACTATGCCAGCTACGCTAGCCCCGCCACTAACTATGCCAGCTACGCCAGCCCCGCCGCCAGCTCCAACTATGCCAGCTACGCCAGCCCCGCCGCCAGCTCAAGCTATGGCAGTTACGCCAGCCCTGCAGCCAGCTACGCCAGCCCTGCAGCCAGCTACACCAGCCCTGCCGCCAGCTCAAGCTATGGCAGTTACGCCAGCCCCGCCGCAAGCTCAAGCTATGGCAGCTATGCAAGCCCCGCCGCCAGCTCCAACTATGGAAGCTATGCAAGCCCCTCCGCCAGCTCCAGCTACGCCAGCCCCAGCTACGCCAGCTCCAGCTACGGCAGCTCTCAGTCCAGCGGCAGCAGTGGAGTCAACAGCTACTACGCGAGCAACCCCAGCATGTACAATTACGGTTACAACGCCTCGCCGCAGAACTATTCGCCTTATAACAGTGGCTTCAGTGGAAGAAGCGGATGCGGAGCCTGCGGTAATTTGAATTTCTTCTTTTGGATTAATCCAAATGGTTCATATAATTTTTGACCCTAAAGGTGGAGCTCAAAGCAAACAATACTTTGAGCTTATTTCGACGAAAAATCTTGTTTTTTAATTTTTCATTGTAAAATTTAAGATTAACTAGCTGCTTAATATTATTTTCCTTTTAACGAAGTTGTCGATGCTAGCATATTCTAATACAACTTCGATCCACATTATCATCAAGATCTTGACCGAGCAGTTTGACAGCAGAGGTTGTAATCATAATTATTTTCAAAATCTCCAGAAGTAAGGTAAAAAATTTAGCGGTATTTGTTTGCCCCTTCTGAAATAATCTTTCATTACCCGTATCTTATATACTAGTTTCACTTTACTCAAGACACTTTCAATTCAAAGATGATAATTTTAATAAGGATACGCCATGGAAAGCGTCCTCTTTGAACTGGAAAGTGTTCTTACTGAAATAGATATAAACGTACATGTTTAAATTGCTCGCTTTTTCAGGAAAGAAGAAGTAATCTCCAGACAATAGCAAGAATATGGAAACATCAAGAATACAGTAGCGATACAGAGATCAGTTGATTGAGCCAGAAATAAATATTGTTTTTAGCACACGTACGTTAGTGAACGCAGTACTGAATATGAGTGGATGTAAGGCCAGTCGTACAATTGATTAGATAGTGACAAAAATTACTGCCCGAGTAAATGCATTTACTTTTCTTTCTTTTGGCCTTCTTGTGTGTCATTCTTGTGCGTTTTGAAATAAAACTTGACTTGTTTTGGACAAATATTTGGTCTCTTCATGGTCTGAGAATTGAAAGCAATGCTGTGGAAAGAACAACGCGAAACAGTTACACGCATAAGCATCCACAGTAAGCTCTCGCGATTTGCAATTTATTTACTTTGATATGATGCCATTCATCACAATTCGTAACCTTTGCGTCCTATTTCGTAATCCATGCATTATACTTTCGTCATCTCTGCATTCGGCTAGAACGCTAGTACGAAGAAACTGAATTCAAGGTTAGCGAAATGGAATGCAAGAATGATGAACTAAATGCAACTATGACGTATTATGATGCAAGTGTGATGAAATATGATGAGTGGCGGTGTAGAAAGGAAATATTTGATGTTAAATTGTTGATATAGGCATGAGTTATGATTTGGCTCGCTTATTACATATTTTAAATGGCAGAGCCGAACTAACTTTGAGCTGCTCTTGATTCCTAACTGAGTGACTACTTAAATTTTTTTCACAGAGTGCAGCTACTGCTCATAATTTCTAAAACTCTTACTTTTAATATGCAGAATGCAATGTGAGATTAACCAATGTGTTTCGTCTCCTGTAGAGCCGATTGTTGATTGAAATGTTCACTTGGCTGTTTTATGCGCATATTTTGCATTTTTCAGCAAATGCGCAAATATGCGTAATTTCACATTTTTCTCATTAACATAGATTGTCTTTGCGTTCTTTGCATGACGTATCGTTCAAAGAGTCGCATTCGCATGAAGCCGGCGAGATTACGTCGTTGAATTTTCTTTTTTCAACTCGTAGTGAGTTGAGTAAGAGAGTGACAAATGCGACAAGAGCTTCAAATACAATATTTAATTGAGCTGCAGTTTTATTTTATAATTTCTCAAAGCGCCCAGCGGTTTTGTTTCTGCTAATAAAATGCGTAGCCTGTATGGTGACTGGCGGTAAAAACAACGATAACAATAACCGAGCCCTTTTAATTAATGTCACATCAATGTATACAAGAGAATGTGTACAGTACGATAAGTCAAGCAAGGACAAGTAGCCTCGTCACGCTTGAATAATATATGCGACTTATATAAATATCGCTCGATTATAACATTCCGGCAGTAGAAACGAACGAAACCGGCAAAGTCACTTTAATTTTGTCCTTTACATGAACAGAACGGAGATTACGAACAGATTTACAGTAGCAGTCATCGCTGCAAATACTTAATGGCTTTTTTTCTGAGAAACGCCGAAATTTAGAAGCAGCCACTATAGCTGCCTCAAAATAGGGGGCAATAAGCATTTAGTGCCTAGCAACGAAATGTCTTTGCTCACAAACAGCGAGTAACACTTGCGTTCTATTTTCCGTTGAATATGATTGCAGTAGGGCTAGCCTGCATTGCGGCTCTATGGAGGGGTGCAGGTAGTGCACGTTGCCCCCTCCGAGATGCACTGAAGAACCTTGGGAGGATCCGAATTGAGCACCACCCACACTGGTTTCCCATCGATCAACTTGCACTGTCTTTCTTGATAGGTCGTCGTCGATGCAGCGAACATCATAGAAGTCCCATCGGTGTAGAACTAGAAGTAACTGGTTGATCGATTGATTATGGTGTAGTAAAAAACTGATGAAAGTGATGTGATGTTCAATGATCACAGATTCACCACCGTATTTCATACTTAAATTTGGCGTAGTTATAGCATATCAAAAGAATCTGATCAGGGGATGAGTATGGGCTATTCGGACGCATATGGTAACAGGTTAAATTGATAAAAATATGTGTTGTATTTAACCATGCTTAAGGACAGGTTCATGCTAGTATTAAGAGAATCAATAGTGTATCAATGTGTGCCGCGGAATTTCTCATACTTTCATGGTGGTGTTTCATGGTACAAATTAAATTAATATTGTACTTTCTGTCTGAGATGACTCACCTCACAAAAACCAAGTAGCTCTATGGAATAAGACATGACAAAGTCGATCGGATAGGTCTTCGTAGCGTCGTAAGGCAAAAACTGATTAATGTCACTGTCCATAACCTGAAAAGTACAATCAACTGAAATTTCTGCGCATTCAGAAATAGGGAGATCGATAATATATTATCAGGTACAACAGACAGGGGGAGTGGTGCTCACAGATACCATCTGTTAATGTGCGTTCGGACTACCTCTCTTTTTTGGCCTACGCATAGTTAAACAGCCGTCTCTGGAAGCGAAGAAGTATCGTATATCATTTTTGCTAGAAACAGCCGTCACCCGACAAAACGATCGCCACTCTTCCCCCTTGTAAAACAGTTTACTTTACCGTCGCTTTATCGTAAGGAAGGTTAGAACATGGCGAGTCGGAATCAGTATCGGTCTCCGTATTAGTATCGCTTTGACTGTCGGCAGGAACGGTGGCGAAACAGGAGAGCACAAAATTTTTATGTTGGACGATGAATGGTAAGAGGAGAGCGATGGAAAGTACCCCAGCGACTCCTTTCATGATTGAATGATTCACTGACTCGATTCAATTAACGTCGTTCGGCTATCCCACATTCTTCACAGTGATCTCCGTCGACTGGTCACTGACCACTATAAATGTAGGACAGCGGTGAAACCTTGTGTCCTACATTAAAGCGAAACTTTTCACTTGTGGCAGATTCTAATCTTCTTGTCTTACTCTAGTGACCAGCGTCGCGTCGACGTGATTGTCCGACTATTTTCCTTTATGTTTATATCACTTGGCATGACTTGTGCGAAGGGTCAAACTTCTTCTTAACTGACATTGTTAGACAATCGCTCTTGGGAGAAAATCCCGTGAGAAATTACGCTCTTCACTCAATTTTTTTAAACTCGAAATACACATGCAGATTTCGATTGACTGTAGCAATCAATCAACAATTCGGCATAAAATGAGGAAATCTAACCGATTTGCAAATATATTTTAACGCTAAAAAATTGAAAATGGAGCAAGGGGCGGAGTGAGCAAGGATTCCGCCGACAGTCGCAAATTTTGTTGGACTTGCACAAACATAGTAACTAGTGTTCTATTTCAGACCATCTTAGCCCAGCTGTAGTTCTCCTCACACTGGGCGCCTTCTTTTGCATGCATAGTATGTATGCACTTTTGATTGACCATCAATAATCTTCTGAATAACCGACACGCAGCCATGCAGTGGACAAATCGGTCATTTGGCCTACCTCATCAACTAGGACAAGAAAAGGGGGTTACTTTCGCGCGCACTGATCGAAGAGTGTTGTGCAAACCAGACATTTCAATCAGATTAGGAGAGTGAACGGTTAATACAGCCTGATAGACATTCGGCAGTTTAAGACGAGAACAGTCTAGGGCTTAGAAAAGGCACCAATCGGCGCCTGATCAATTCAAATTTAGTGTTAGGGGACAAGCACCATGTGCCTTATGCCCATCTCTGCTTAGGAGGGTGGCATTTCAACACTTGATTTGGGCACAAGGCTTGAAGCCAATTAAGATGTGCACATGCGAGGGCTAATTTTATGATAATAATGGATTTATTCAGTTATGGTTTATGTCAATAACTTGGCTAATAAGTCATAATCAGTTTTGAGCAATCACCACTCAATCGCGACTTACTATATTCTATTACTGACATCAAAAACGTATATGTGTGCTCTATCGTCGCAATTTTTCAAACA
>NIUQ01003621.1:0-16654 GCA_002796945.1 Plectus sambesii
AGATTGTCCGGAAAAATTTCAAATTAATGCAGTGAATAAACGATAGTGTCATTTGCTTAATGAATCCGCGCAGTATTCCTTGAAGATGGCATATTGGAGTGACGACAGTTGGGAGAAGCGTGCTGATTGGTCAATTGTGACGTCAAGGGGAGATACCATATGTCATAACTAGCCAATCAGTGCGCTTCCCGCTATTGTTATCGCAATTTTTTTAAAAGAACAGTCTTATAAAACTAAACTTTGAAAGTCATAAATTAAATAAACTGTACCTTGCGGACCGATATTGATCTCCTCCTTTTTCAAGCCCAGAACTTCCAAGAGGCCCTCCGGGTCGAGGAAGCTCATACAATCCTCCGAGGAAAGGTTCCGCTTGGGATAGTACTCCATAAATGCCAGGCACATTTCGTTGTCTGAACCGAAACCACCGTAGCTCATTGTGTCGCGATCCATCGATCCGTATGTGCATTCAACAATAATGTCGTCACCCTAAATGTCGCGATAATCACTTATCAACGCGTGGTGCTACTTGATTAATGATATTTGATATTTACACAAGGTACCGGCGTTCGCATGATCGCGTAGAGACGACTTTTTGGTTTGACTCTAGCGCTATAGTTAAAAGACAGCGTTGAGCGTTCAAAATTATTTAAGTGAAACTAGGTGCCGTAGCTAATTTACATATTATGCTTACGTTAAAAAGTAATTTTGTGTTACATAATTTAAATCTGTGCTCAATTATGTATATTGCATCTATACTCAAAGTCACTTTTATAAAACCTTAAGAGACAAGGCAACGTAAACCACCTAGTTACTAACGTAATTTTATTAAACATCTAAAAATGTTTTCGGTTTTTGCGCTGGAACGTGGCGGTTAAATGGCCCGTCGGTGAGATTGATCGGGAAAACGAGATGCTTATTGCAGGTTCTCTTACACAGTATGTATCTCTTCATTCAACCCCGTTCATTTTTCTCCTTTTCTGCAGACTAAAAACTCCGCTTCTTAACAGGGTACCCTAAACTATGATTAGATCTCTCAGGAATCATGTTTCTTCATTTCACTTTCTCCCAATTCAATCGAATTTACCATATTATTGAAACGCGGATAACTAACAACATTACTGTGTTGCGTACGCATTTAGGCGGAACTGCACATTAACGATACGCCCCCTCAGGACTGGAACATACGATCACGTCACATGTGCAAGCACACAATTAGCGCAAAAATGTAGGCACGCCTACGCTTGCGTGTGCATCCGGAAATTCCGGCTCTGAGGGGGCGGACCGTTGCGGTACAGGCGGAACAATTGCATATCAGTTTAAAACTTAGTCAAAGCAAAATTGACTTACGGGCATAATGACCAGCGGTTTTGATAGAAAAGTAGGCGTCTGGTAGTTGAAATCGTAATGGTCATCTCGCATCTCCGACTCGATCTCTTCTCCGTTTCTAATCACTCGCACTCTCATTGCGACACCTGAATTGTCTCAATTAGTTAACAAACGTTTGATTTGATCAATCTTCTCTAATTAAAGGTGTCTCGATCTATTTGGACTGATAGGAAACTGTTGGCCTTTCTTCGATGAAACCAGGGATCGTGTATTCTGGTATCAAAAAGTATTGAATTAGTTCTTATGTGGATTATGCTGCAAATTAAATTCTAACTAAAAGAGAATAAGCGCGCTTAATTCGGCGACCTCAAAAATCTCTGTTTATTGATTTGCCTAATAAAAAGGGATTCTCGATAAAACTGAAAACTTTTTATTAAAACCTAAAACATCTGAAAATCAGGATAAAATTTAAGGGAACAATCAAATCAGATTCCTCTACATCCCTCAATGCAATAAATTTTCGCAGATTTGCCTTCTATAAGCAGCTTACAAACATAAAGAAAAACTAGTATTCCGATCATCTGAGGGTGCACGAAGATAAAATCTACTAAAGTGCAAAGGTTGAGCAGAAATTAACAAAAATAGTTACCAAGCAAATGAGTATGCAGTAGTCCCGTGAAAACATTTATTGGTTCCGTCATCCTGCTGGTGCACTTGCCGGGGCAATACGCGTAGTTGGTAAATCTCTGCTGCTTTGGTGGAATCACAAGCTCAACTGCCGAAACCGTTAGACCCATAGTAAGCCTGCCAGTTTCAACAGGACGTAGTTGCTCAGTCAAATAGAAGCGGAAAGCGCTACTGTCCGTGATTCCTGAAATTTTCAATGACTCAGTGCAAAATTAAATAACTAAAGCATAAGAGATCTCCAGTATTTCTTTCAATAAACGTCATAGCATTTATTTTTTCAACTTAAGCTTGAGGGAGGCATTTATCAGAAGAAACACAGTATTCAATCATTATTTGCGCCAGTTTTAAGAGTGGCTGGGTCAGATCGATAGTTAGATTAGAGGAGGTCGTATTATTAAGGAACATCTGTATAGCTGAAAAAACTCGAAGAACAAATCGACGAAAGTAATTTATTGTAGCGTTTGAATGGCTATATATGGTCATTACGATCATAAATCTCTCTATTCTACGTACTCAAAATTGCGCAGTTTCAAATTTCCGCGAGCTAACAACTAAAATTTTCTGTAAGCTCACAAGTAAAGGTTAGAGCGTCAGATAGAGATTCAGTCTTTTTCAAATCCCAGATAGGTTAGGACACGATTACATTACACCGTACCGTACACAGTCGTTGTGCAACGGTTACCCTAAAATGTATATGCGTTCACTTCTCTCCCAGCCGCGGTCTCTCCCAATACAGAATTAAGTTAGCACAATTTCTTCCTCCTCGCCTCCACATTTTAACGACCGAATAATTACCAACCAGGCGTTAAATCGGGGTTGTCGTAGTGCATTTCGAGGAGTACGAAGCGCTGCTTGGAGTTTCCGAAGATGGGAGCGCCCATATTGCTGGGGTAGACGAAATCTTCACCGCCGACGGCCCAAACCGCATGGTAGTCTGTGCACTTTTGCATCGGACTGAAAACTTGCGTGTCGCTGAAGCAGGCAGATGGCTTGCCCAAGTGCTCGCTCATGTCCTCTTCTCCACATCCGTACACAACCAAATGGTGTACGTAGCGCTCATTTCCCTTTTGTACCAGCATTCTGTTCTGTAAACCTCTCATATAGGTAAGCAGAATGAGACAGTCTTTGACGTCGTGGAATCAATTTTAACCAAGCAACAATCGCATTAAAACTGTCAACTTTTTCAACTTAAATATCTATTTAAAATAATTATTTTGAGTAACATGTATTGATGCCTACGCAATAAATGCTCGAAGCGTAGTATTTGGAAGAGATTCAATAGCCAAGGTCATTGCCGCGAACTTTATTAACGTAAAAAAGTATGGTACATACGGCGATGATGTGATGCTTGTTCCAGGTAGGTAACTCGATGATTTCGCACCAATAGAGCGTTCGCTTATCGGTGGGCAGCGTGACGTTGGTGATGCGGAAGTCATACGTCACGGTGCTGGGATCGGCCAAGATCGTGGCCATGCCGTCTTTTGTCTGCGGATTGACCAGTTGAGCGCTCTGCACTCCGCGTTCCGTGTGCTTCGAAATATCATCAGCAGACGTCGGTACCTGGTCGTTGTACGCCCAAATCAGACGCGTCGTGTCGCTCTGTAAATGAAGAGGTTATCTTACACGTCAAATGGCTGCTCATGTTCGAAACTCACGCGCGATCAGAGTGGATATGTCACCTCATACAGAACATTTTAGATTTCTAAAATGCATTAGTGTCATGAACAAACTATAACCACATTTTTCTTTGAAATGCCTGTTGGCAAATGCGATCATGCTTTAGTGCTCAGAAAATGCAGATCGCTAAGGGTAAAAGACTACATCGTTCTTTAAACAACGAATTAAATATGAATTAATTTGAGAGCATATCATATAAGCAATTTAGCTATAACATTGAATTTTTTTAACCGTAATTTTCCAGTCTTGAGGATCACAAGTGTCCTGTTTGCGACGGAATGTAATGATGGTATGAGTGTCGTTCTTTCGTCCGCTGACCAGCTCATAATCTTGCTTACTATCGACAGGAGGATATCCATTGCCTTGAGCTGGTCCATGTCTGTCCTAAAATTTATCCGACAGTTCAATGTAATTATTCCTTTTTAACTCAACTAACCGAAATTTGCGGGTTTCCACTTGCGTCGACCCATGCGATTACCATATCCGCCGCGGCCATTGCACCGTTTGATGAAAAGCCAAGGCCTGCAATTGTAACACTGAAAATTCCAAAGCCACTGCTAAGAGTTAGATTCTTTATTGCTATAAATGCATTAGAGGACGAACCGAGCCATCCTCGAGTGGCCACTACACATTCAAAAGTGAAATAGTCACTGCCATCAGCGGCCGGATTCCAGTTCAGTTGAAATTTTTCATTCGGGTCCAAGACAGCGTGATGAGTGAAATTGAGTTGCTGAGCTGACGAGACGGTGAACAACGCCAAAAGAACGGATGTCACAGTTAGCATGGTGGCTGTTGGCCTCCCTGCGCTCGCAACTTCGCAGGATAACTCTGCGGTTGGACTAGTGGTGTCCCTGAATCGTTTTTGCATTTTATGCATTGCAGAGACAACAATTGCCTCGCTGCGAAAACAGGATATGCTAGTTCCGCACACTCGCTCATTCACTCTAACTGACACGAGGGTTGTTAATAAATAATGGTTGGGATAAAATGACGTGATCCCAGAGCAAAAGATCGAAAGAACTGGCCTTTACATCATCATGGTGAACATCATAAATCGGCGGGGCGTTGCGACAGTTAAGTTGCTCGCAAACTGCCCTATGGTTTTATTCGACGGAAGAGTTTGTAATGAGGTCGGTTAAGTGCCGATTGAGATCGAAAAATGAAATTTGCGGGCTGATATTCTATAAAGTATAAAGCGACTAAGAATAATCTTTTACCAAAGCTGTTAGAGATCAGATGGCTTGAGTGAATTAGACAAAGAGTTTTTCGGTCTCGAATTATCCCGGACTGGCCAAAATTTCGCTCCTATCAGAACTGGTTAGAGCATGTGAGTCGTTCCTATTTCTTTGACTCAATGGTGCGCTTTTCAGATAAAAGGTGACGTTCACGATTACGTTGTTGTCTTCAATATCAAAGATATTGCCCAAGCGGACCGTCAATAAGTCAGTATAATCACTCTTCGTCATTGCTTTTTTTGAACATGATATTCGTATTCTTTCTTTTATAATCACTTCATTTATCAGTTTAGGGATAATGTTTGAATTTGAAACATAGGGAACAATTATAAGCTTCCACATGAGTAAATAAAAGGCTGGATGAGAACCAATTTCGTCGGCGATCGTATTCTAATCACCGAGTTCCTATCAATTGTATGAATTTATGATGCAGCTGCTAAAGTAGCACGGAATGAATTAGCAACGACGTCTTCAACCACTGTTACCGCCTTCATTCTAATTATTGCTTTCTCAACATTCGATCGAATTATAAGCAACTCATTGCGCTCATTTTTCAAAGCACGAGTCATGGTCAATTTAAGGGAAAAGAGAATTTGTCCTGTTGGTCCTTTTACGATTGAAATTCCAGTCTCCTTTCCCCGCACAGCGTAGCTATACACTTTATACCAGTGACAAAAATACTCAGAACAGCAATGAAAAGGCTTTTATGGACAATAAACTAATGTTCTTATGACTATTTTATCGCTCATTCAGTTTTACCTTCTCACTAAGATTCGTCGCAAATTAATCTTAAACTCGAACTTGCAGAGCGAGGAATAAAATTTAGCCCTCACTCAACAGAAAATGAGTTTAAAATATTCGCTATGAGGGCCACAGCAGTTGAGAAGGGGCGACAAATTCGGTGAAAAATGAACCGTTTTCTATCTGTATGAGTCAAATACATGGAATATATCGAATATAACATGGAATATATCGAATAATAATCAGCTTTTATTGTCGTATTTAATACAATATCCGTAAAGGACAGTCATTTTTGCCAATATCATGAAGCAAGTTGTTATTCCTTCAAAGAAATTCATCTTTTAATACCCGTTGAAACACATCGTTGCAATCAAGATCAAAAGGAATTGTCAACTGCAAATTAAAGCCTGCGACAGAAAGCTTGCGACGTTTACTCAGCCATCTTTCTACTTAACATACTATCCAATAAATTTGCGAAACGCATCAATCAACTCATTCACGACCTCGCGTAACACTCCACCTGAACTACGATTGGTTGTGGTTGGAGTTGGCTGCGAAGTGGTAATTGAGCCGGAACCCGAAGAAGAAGTGCATACTGCTGGTGGGTCGACGTATGGACGAGGATTTTGGATTGCGCCGTCAAGGTTGAGGAAGCTGCCTCCGTCGTTAGCCTAAACAATCACCTCTGAACTAACAGAAAATAATAACATCTCAACTCTTTCAAGACAATCACCGCGGCCCTGACACATGGGATCTGAAGTTGTCCTCTCTTTATCGATATGAAGAAAACTAAATTTTAGCTTCATTACGGTAACTTTTGAGTGGCAGAATCAACTAGTAGCTTTGCTAACTTGTACTTTCCGTTCTTTTCCTCGATTTATAAAGATTTTCCCGAAGCTATATGAGCGCAACCTGACTCGGCGATCATGGCGCCTCAACAATCCGCTTTGGGTATTTCAAGATGTTCAGCAAAAAATTTAAAACAAAACTAATGACAGTAAATACAGCGTTGGATTCCTAACGAAGAGTTCTATTTCAGTATTCTGGTCGGTTCTGAACCTAATTCGGAGTTAGAAAGCAGAAGCCAAAAAGCATTGCGAACTGAGTTACTGGCTTTCTCCACGCGCTATTATAAACCTGAATCGCCCTGCGCTTTGTTACTGATAAGTTTCGAGAACAATCAGTGCATGTTAATTTAAATTATGTCTTTACATTTCATATTAATAGCGATGATTCAACGGAGTCGCCTTTTAACAGAATGTAACACATACTCTATAATCATCCGTGTCAGTTTCTTCCTCTAACTCGAAGACACTGCACAACCCATTTCTATTTTCTCACTCTTCTATCAAATTATTTCTTACATTTCATTAAAATTAGAAAGAGTAATATCAAATATCAACGTACTCCTCCTTGTATACCACATATTACTTGCTGAGGCGAATTCTGCATGAAATCTTGCAACTTAGTGACCATCTCGTTGGTCACCTTTAAGTCATTCTTGTACCAGTTGGTGATGGTGACATTTTGCTGATTCTGGTTCATTACAGTCACTATCTGTTCACCAAGCCAGGCTGAAAATTCGTAGTGACTCATGATGATGGTTTGCTAATTGCGGGAAGCGCGTTGATTGGCCAGTTGGGAAGTTGCGGAGAGGATTCGACAGTATACTTCATAACTGACCAATCAGCGCGTGTCCCGTCATTGTTATTGCAGTATTTGATAAGATCAGTCTTATGAAAGGGCCATTTAAATTCACAAATGAAACAAGGTGTACTTTCTCCGGCGATATCGACTTGATCCTTTTTCAAGCCCAGAACTTCCAAGAGCGCCTCCGGATCGACTATGCTCATACAAGCTTCGGAGGTCATGTTCCGCTTGGGATAGTACTCCAGCAACGCCTCGCACATTTCGTTGTCTGAACCGTAACCGCCATAGGTCACTGTATCGCGATCCATCGATCCGTACGTGCATTCAACGATAATGTCGTCACCCTGAATATCACCTTAATCAGTTTCCATTATTTGTTGCTACAAGATTAATAAAATTTGATCTAGGCGTTTATGATCTTGTTGAAAATGGTGTACGCATCATGGAGGAACTATAATTCGACAAAATCAGTCAAAGCAAAATTGACTTACGGCCATAATGACCAGCGGTTTTGATAGATAAACAGGTGTCTGGTAGTTGAAGTCGTAGTGATCGTCCCGCATCTCCGACTTGATCTCTACTCCGTTTCTAATTACTCGCACTCTCATTGCGATACCTGAATCGCCTCAATTAATTATCAAAAAATATCATTTTGATCTATCTGACCCACTTAACGGCTTCTCGATCTAACAGCATTGATAGAAAACTGTTGACCTTTCTTTGTTGAAAGGATTCGTGTATATGGTATCAAAAAATGTTAAATTAGTTCTTATGCGGATTAGGATGAAAATTGAGGTCTAACTAATAGTGAATAAGCGTTCTCAACATGATGACCCCAAAAATCTCTACATATTGATTTGTCTATTGAAAGAGAATTCTCGATAATACTTAAAAAATATGATTAAAACGGATATCCTCTAAAACTCAGGATAAGATTTTGGTGACCAATCAAATCAAACACCTCTACATCCCTCAATGCCCCAGATGCTCGGAGATCTGCCGTCAACAAGCAGCCTATAAAGAGACAGACAAAGGAGCATTTCGATCTTCTGAGGTCGCCCCAAAAGACAAAATCGACTAAAGTGCAAAGTTTAAGCAGATATTAACAAGAAAGCTCACCAAGCAAATGAGTGTGCAGCAGGCCGGTGAAAACATTTATTGGTTCTGTTATTCTGCTGGTGCACTTGCCGGGGCAATACACGTAAGCAGTGAATCTCTGCTGCTTTGGTGGAATCGCAAGCTGAACTGGGGAAACCAGTTGACCCATAGTAAGTCGGCCAGTTTCAATAGGACGTAGCTTTTCAGTCATATAGAAGCGGAAAGCGCTACTGTCCGTGATTCCTGAAATTTTCAATGGGTCGGTACAAAATAAAACAGTTGAGGTTGGTGACATTTGATTCAATCCATACTTGCACTAGCTCAAAGAGTGACCGGCTTAAACCATTAGATCAGAGGAAATCATATTACTAAATAAAATTTTTATAGTTGGAAAAACTCGAAGAATAAATTGCTGGAAAATTATTTAAAAAAAGCGTTCGAACGGCTAAAAATTCATAAAACTTGCGCAAAACTGTGACTTCAACATTCTTAAATTAAGCAGTTCAACATTTCCGAGAGTTAACGGCTTAAATTTTCTGTAAGTTCACTAGTAACCAACCAGGCATCAAGTCAGGGTTGTCGTAGTGCATTTCGATGAGCACAAAGCGTAGCTTGGGATCATCGAAGAAGGGAGAGCCCATATTGCTGGGGTAGACGAAATCTTCACCGCCGACGGCCCAAACCGCACGGTAGTTGCGGCACTTCTTCATTGGAGTAAATACATGCGTATCGTCGAAGCAGGAAGCTGGCTTGCCCAAGAACTCACTCATGTCCTCTTCTCCACATCCGTACATAACCAGATGGTGGACGTAACGCTCATTTCCCTTTTGTACCAACATTCTATTCTGTAACACTTTCATTTCGGTAAGAAATGTGAGGACGTCTTTCTCATACGCTCAACCATGTCCTCCCTTTATCGCATATATTCAACGAAAAACTGAGAGTTCGTTAGCTGACGCAAAGACGTAAAGACCTCGATGGTAATCAATCAATAATCATAATAAATTGTTTAAATTCTCTTCCATGTCACCTGTCCGAGATGGAAACTCTGGTATCTTTAAAGATGTTTACGCAGGATATGCATAACGCTCAATACTTGGAATGAATTCAATAGGTACGATTGTTGACGCGAATAATAATTGCTTAAAAATAAAAAGTATAATACATACGGCGATGATGTGATGCTTGTTCCACTTGGGCAACTCCATGATTTCACACCAATAGAGCGTTCGCTTGTCGGTCGGCAGCGTGACGTTGGTCAGGCGGAAGTCAAACGTCACGGTGCTGGGATCGGCCAAGATCGTGGCCATGCCGTCTTTGGTCTGCGGATTGACCAGTTGGACGCTCTTCACTCCGCGTTCCGTGTGCTTCGAAATATCATCGGCAGATGTCGGTACCTGGTCGTTGAACGCCCAAATCAGACGCGTCGTGTCACTCTGTAAAAGAAAAGGTTATTTTAAACATCCAATGCGCTGCTCACGTCCAAAATTCTTGTGAGATCTGAGTGGATACGCCACCCTCTATGGAGCATTTTATCTTTTTCAAACTCATAAATGTCGTAAACAAACCATGGATGAGTTTTTCTTATAAATTCCTGATGGCAAATCTTGTCCGTATTAAGTGCTGTGAAATTGAAACAAAAAACTACATTGTCCTTTAAATACCGTGTGAAATATGAATTAGTTTGACTTGATTTCATCAAAGCTATACTAAATGACTATGAAAGTAAAATCTTTTACTGTAATCTTCCAGTCTTGAGGCTCGCAGGTGTCCTGTTTGCGACGGAATGTAATGACGGTATGAGTGTCATTCTTTCGTCCGCTGACCAGCTCATAATCCTGCTTACTATCGGCGGGAGGATATCCATTTCCTTGAGCTGGTCCATGTCTGTCCTAAAATTTATCCAATAGTCCAATTTTTAATGCAAAATTGTACTATGTGTCAACCAACCGAAATTTGCGGGTTTCCACTTGCGTCGACCCATGCGATTACCATATCCGCCGCGGCCATTGCACCGTTTGATGAAAAGCCAAGACCTGCAATAGTAACAGTTAGGTTCTTTATTGTTTTAAACTTATTAAAGGACCTACCGAGCCATCCTCGAGTGGCTACTACACACTCAAAAGTGAAATAGTCGCTGCCATCAGTGGCCGGATTCCAGTTCAGTTGAAATTTTTCATTCGGGTCCAAGACGGCGTGGTGAGTGAAATTGAGCTGCTGAGCCGACGAGACGGCAAATAACGCCAAAAGAACTGAAGTCACAGTTAACATTGTGGCTGTTGGCTCCGCAGATTCACAGGACAACTCTGCGGGTTGAACCAGTGATTTCTCGTAGTTGTTGTAGCGTTTTAAAGCACTGCTTAGCCAACGATGATTTCAGTAGTGCAAAGGAAGTGAAACATTCGCCATTATATGGAGAGCAAAATGGTCTCTGGGAAAACTGGATGTGCTTGTTTTGTGTACTCATTGATTCATTCTAATAGCCACACGCGGGCGGTATTGAATAACGGTAGGGATAACGTGACGTGATCGTCAAGCTCGAATGGTGTAGTGGTCGTAGTATCACACATCAGCCTGTAGTATCATACATCAGTCTGTAGTACCACAGTGTCAAGGACGCGAGTTCAGTTCCCGCTGAGGGCGACCCCTCACCCAACCAACCCGCTCATCCCTCCGCGTGTCGGGGAACTGGTCACAGCTTCGCTGCGGTAGTTTCCACATTGTCGTCATCCCGGTGTCAGGCATGCGACAACCGACCGGATTACTCTATTGTCGCATTCATATGGTGGACACATATTCACCAGCCAAATGCGGGCCCTGCGATGTAGCGGGACAAACGCTAGGAAACTTACATGAAGCGATCAGAGATCAAAAGATCGAAAGATCAAAAGAACTGGTCTCTGAATCGTGGCGAACATCATATATTGTCGAGCTTTCCGACAAACAAGTTGCTCTCAAACTGTCCTATGGTTCTTTTCGACGGAAAAGTTTGCAGTGAAGTCGGTAAAGCGCAGATAGTAATCGAAAAATTAAATTTGTGCTTGCTGATATTCTAAAGAAAAATAGAAGCGTTTTAGGATAATCTATTACTATTCGAGATTAGATGGCTTGGGTGAATTAGATAAAGAGTTTTTCGGTCTGCAGTATACCCCAGATGGCCAAAGTTTGACTCTTTTCAGAAGCTCTAAGAGCATATGAGATATTGTGACTTGATAAAGCAGTCCTGAATTAATTTGCCATCGCTTTAGCTCTAATCGCTGATTCTGTTCAGCTTTTCGCGAGGTCAGAGTTTTGAGCGTAATTCTGAAACCCGTGCGTGAAGAAAAGTAAAGAGTCTGTGAGCAACCGCGCTTGGCTGATTTTCTTTAGAGCATAAAACTCTTGCATTGAAAGAAAGGTTACACAACCGTTGTTTGGAAGTATTGTATGTTTGCTGTGAACGAATAATGACGGAGACCGCGGTGATGCAGTACAAAACAGCTACTTGATCAAGCTTCCGGTCGATCTGTTCGAGATCGTCGTCAATATGGGCCTCAAGCGTGTCAATGTCATCACCACCTCGAACAACCTTCCTTCACTTGATCGTCCTCGAGTACGCCCATCATATTCGGCTACGATGTCTCCTGTATCGATGCGCCTACCTCCTCGCCCCTTCCACAAAGCTCCTCGCTCAAAGTCGTCAATAAACCGATCATACGACCATTTGTTCGTTCGCAGTAGTCATGTCACAGTAATACAAATTATTTACATTCGACACGAAAATCGTACAAGACGAGAGAGCGTCGATTGAAAGCATTGTCACAGCAACGCACTTTCTTTTGCAAAAATGATTCTCATACTGCTCAGTTGATAATTAAGCGCCAAGGACCCTGTGCTGCGATCTTCATAATCTGCATCGTTTTGCGCTGACATATCCACAACACAATCATTTTTTTGAAACACAAAAGCATCACAATTCATATGTAATAGACTCCAGGGCAGTAATAATTGGCATGAAATGACTGAGGATGGATCTGCATTAGAAAGTGGTTTCATTTCCGCTCTTACTGTCGACCGCATTGGTAGAACAGAACGGCGGAACGATGCCGATGGCAACCGAGTCGACTTGCCGAGGGCGATGCATCGTTTGGCTGGCAGTGTATTGACCGAGTTCTCTTCGAACGCTTGAGCGAGGGGAAAACGTTTGGAAGCCGACGACGGGAGGCGAGCGGACGTCTGTCGTCTGATCGAACATATCGCTGAAGAGCACCTTCTGCGCCGGCGAAAGAATCGGCGGCGCCGCTCGCATATCCGTCTGCCGGTACCTCATCGATGGCGTCGCCAAGCTATTCAACTTTGCGTCCCAGCTCGGAATCAGGTCTGGTTTTGTGAAATCTAAATAACAAGATAAATGCCGATTTCCTAATCCGAATCATAAAAATGAGTTACGTTTGTATGTGACGGGCTGTACAAACGACATATTGCCGAAAGATTTTTGCGGCAAGGCTGACTCGAAATGAAATGTCGGCTCGCGGTAGTCTGAAGACAACAAACATATTTGGGATATTTATGGCCATTGAACTAACCGGCCAAGAGCGCCGATCGAACGCCTTCATCTTCGACGTTTGGAGCATCGGCATCGGCGAGAATCGGCGAATCGCCCGCTTTATCCACTCGCTCGACTTGCGAGGGAGTCTTCTGATTGGGCGTTCGTCCGCCGTCGCTGAGCCACAGCGTAGCAGGACGACGGGTCTTAGGAACAGTCTGAAAAATTACGAATCACTCACAGTGCGAACGAAATCGGACACACCTGTCTTCCAAAGTACGTCGTCCAGAGGAAAACGTATACGGTAACAAAGACTAGCACGACGTTCGTCGCGAGATCTTTTCGCCAGTCGTGGCGAAAATCGAGCGCAAAAAGGGCCAGCGTGTTGTAAGTCAAACAGCCCAATATGAGAAGGACGAATTGCAAGATGGTTGTGCGCAGACGCAGCTTGGCCAGCAGGGCGTCCCATTCTTTGTTCAGTGACACTACCACGCAGGTGACGCAGACGTAGAAGCTCAGCTAAAGAAGCAAACAATGATGTTCGATCGAAAAATACCGTATCACTTACGAGAAAGAATAATCCCACAGGCAGAAAGACGAGCCAGATGAATGGACTGTGCAGAGCAAAGTGACAGGTATAAGCCGTGTCCCACTTGCGAATACCCGCCACGACTCCTGCGACCACTGCCGGTAGCAGCCAGCCGACCACTGAGAACGCCCAGAACGAAGCTCGGCTCGTCTGCTGCGCGTCCGTAACCGCTCGGTACAGGTTGAAGATGATCAGGAACAGCCAAGCGAACACGGACACCGTCGAAAAGTGAACAAAAGTCGAGACCAGCCAGCAGCCCATCTGAAACACATTCGGTCAGCGCTGACCCGCTTACTACAACGGCTTACTGTAATAGGTCGGATCCGTGCCGCCATAAAGAGTGAGGCGGCGTTCAGGATAAAGCTTAGGAGGAATGCCGCTCGCAATTTGCGGTTGGTAATCGCCGAGCTGACACACGTTATCACGAGAGCAATCGCGCACAGCGACAGCGCGAACGCGGCGCATACCGGTGCCAAGTACGGTATCGATTCTTCGCCAGTAAAATGGAACTGCAAAATTACTTTGTAACTGATTACAACCATTATGTTATTCAAACAGTCATACCAAAGTGCCCTGATCTCCTCGAATGAGAACGGCGAACGTCGACTGGTGATTGCAAGAGCAAACGGCGTGGGAACGGTTGAGGCCGACGAGTTGACAGCCGATGGAGGACCATTGAGTGTTCAAGTCGTCCCACGAGACGCACAAAGGAAGCTTCCAGCCGCTTTCTTCGCGCATTGGGAACGCCACTTGCACGCGATCGGCGCCGCAGCCCACAGAATCGCAGTAAGCGAATGACACCACTGGTCCGCTGACGCAGTCGGAGCAATTGGGTGCGAGCGAATCGACATTTTCAAGCACCGAATAAAACACCGCTCCATTCGACTGTCCCTCTCGTTTCGGCGCGTCGAAGCGAATCTCAAACGCCGGAGCAGCCGACGGCGCCACAAAGTTGTTGTATTTGGGAAGAAGCGTCGACTCCCCCATTCTTATCGAATCAATCGCGAATACTAAACAGATACATCATTGCTTTTCCTTTAAATCGCACGTTTACACAAACCTGAATTGTCAGTGACGACTTGAAAAGGACGCAGATATGGCGCGATAGCGTGCAGTCGAGCCAGCAGTTGACCGTACTGGTCGAGAGTGTCGATTAGATGAAGGAATGTGGTCAAACCGCCGAGCTCCTCCCACGATTCAATGTTATTGTGATGCATCAGTCCGCTGCATGAGCGAATAATGTTGGCGACGAAGGAGTGATCTTGGACGTGAGCATTGGGTCCTTCGACGCCCCTCTGGAGTTCCCGACGCAGAATGGCCAACACAGCGCGGTAGGCCAAGTAGACGTCTCTGCCGAACATGCGATCTCCGAGCGCCGTGGCGTTGCGCAGTTCAAGCGCAACAAGACGCCCGGCCGCGGGACTTTCATCCGCACCGCTGTCCAGCGCGGTCAGCTATAACACATATTTTTATTTATGAATCCAATCGAGCACAAATCCCACACTGACCGTGTTGGAAATGCGAGCAAAGCTTTCAGAGCTGCAATTCATCAGACTCGGCCGCTTCCATATTCCCTTGTCCCCGCACTGTCTCACTGCCAAACCGGGCGCTCCATCCGGACAACTGTGCACGGCGGTCTTTCCGTAAATAGTCGTGGGCCAGATCACGTCGCCGTCGACTTGCTCTGGGCATTTGCCGGCAATTACTAAAGCATACGTGTCAGCACGCAAAAAACTGTGCTCCAAGCTACCTTGACATTCCGCAGTGGTTCGATTGATCTGAGCTCGCGAATCGGCGCACTGATCGCAGCGTCTGCCGATACTCTCGCCCCGACACCGACACTGACCGGTCGCCGCATCGCAGTCATCTGAGAACGCTCCTATCGGCCAGTTGCATTGGCACGGCAAACATTTTCCATTTCGTTTGAATGTTTTCCGCTAAAAACAATCCCATCATATTTTACTTTGATGCGAGCCGCAGAGCTTTACGCCACCTTGCACAAGCACTCGCCAGTGTCCCGATGACAGTCGCCGCTGAATCCGTCGGCCGCATTGCAGCGACACGGACCGCATCGGCCGTTCGCGCCGAACCATCCCGCGGGACACGCGACTGGATCGTAAGCGAGCGCAGTTTCGCACCGATGGCCGGTGAATCCGGGCGCGCACAGACAGCGATATCCAGCTTTGTCGCTGCTCGAGTGTACGCATGATCCGCCGTTTTCGCAGACGCCTTCCAGTTCGCACACATTCTCGCACTTGTCGCCCACGAAACCTGCACACGTTATGATGATCAACTGAATTTGACGAAGAGTGCACAGAAATGACAACCTGGCAGGCAATGGCACAAATGTCTATCCCAATCTGGTACGCAGTTGCTATTCTTGGGACAAATGGCGTCCGACTGCGGCTGGCACGAGTTCTCGACGTGGCAGCCCGCCTTGGTGTTGTACTGACCTTCCATCGTTCGATCGAGATATCGATGGCCCAGGCGAACAGCCTTTAGAAGAACACGTCAATTAGGATCTTGAGTTGTTTAAAACTAACTTTGATGCATCCAACGAATGAAGCGGGGTGGTTGCTGGACGGAGCGATGCCAGTGTAAAGCTTGTTCATGTAACTGACGAAGATGTCGCCTTTCAGTTTGAAAGACTGAAACAATATAATAATAAACTACCAAGACAATAAAAGATTTGTGATAAACCTTTCGATATCGGTAGTCGATAACGACTTCAAGATTGTTCATCTGCACTGAAGCTTCGATCGTATGCCATTGCCCGTCGGCGGAAAACGGATATGACAACTGATACGAAAACGGCCCGATCTGAACCGACGGGTACCCGCTGACCAGCTGCAAAAGAACCATCAGTCATCGCATTAGCGCGAATAGTACGACGACGGCTACCTTGATTGCCAGAAATTCAGATCGCGTCATGAATTCGGCCGTCAGAATGTGCGACTCTCTGTTTCGACTGCGGAACGACACCTCGAGGTTTAGCGGGACCGTCTGTTTGTCCGAACCCAGCTGCCAAATCGCGTACGACTCATCCGATAAAAACGTCAGCGCGGATGCCACATCTGAAATGATGAATCGAAATCATCATAGTGACGAGACAGAAAGAGGTTGACA
>NIUQ01003622.1:0-16600 GCA_002796945.1 Plectus sambesii
ACGACCGACCCGAAAGATATGGAGAAAGACTTGGAGAAGTTGCTTGGTTAAAAAACGCTGCTCTAATCGGGTGCACCCCATTTTATGAAAAACGTTCCATGCGATTTGCGTAGTTTCTACAATATTTATTCGTATTTTCGCTTACAGTGCTTGCGTGCGCGATAGTATTAATCAACGTTGTCGGTTATAAAGTATGTTTATCGAATTGCTCATTGCTTGCATTGCAAAAGAACGTCGATTGGAGCCACAAATGCACGTCTGACAACGATTTGTCATATCAGAGTTGTCGATTGAGGCCTTCCGCCTACTTATGCATGATCCATTGCCAGTTGAGCGATGGAGTCCGAATTCGGCGAGAAGCTGGCGCGCTTGTTCGGCCAGCTATCGAAGCAACATTCCGTTCCGCATCACTTTGACGATACCTTCTTCGACAAGCTGCTCGACTACCTCCCTTCGGGTCCGTCATTTGCGTTGTATTCTCCGATAAGCGATCTTGCGCAAAACTTGTTATCGCGACAGTTATTATCGCAAATCTTGTACTAGGAATAGTATCGTCAAAATTTCCCTGGTAATTGCAAGAGATCTTTGATCGAATAAGGCAAACTGCTTTGAGAATCAATAGCGCTTCTTTCTATGAATTGACGCACGTAAAAAACAGTGTGTTCAAGCACCGAAAAGCGAGCTCATCTTTGTCAGCTATGGTGCCTCGCTCAATTTCTTATTATTGACAGAAAAATGTTTACTATAATAAAAGCTGTTTTGTGAAATGTGCCCCAGTCATACGATAGTGACGATACTTTCAGACGACCAGACAAACAGAGCGATCGCAGCGTTCGTCGATCGGGTGACTACGGCAGACGCGTGCAATTTATTGGTGGTCAGATTGTGTTTGCGTTTGTGCGGTTATCTAGTGCAGAAGAACAGCTCGATAGTCGATCGGCTACCGATGGAAGAGCTGCTAAGCAAGTCGCAGTTGGTAATGCATCACGACCCGGGCGCTAGAGAGGCATTCTTCAACACGTCCACCCATCTGCTCGTCGCTCGGCAGCGAGTGCACAATCGTAATGCCGCCCTCATACGTCCGCCGAATCGCAGTTGCCCACTTTTCAGCAACCACTCAGCTTGCTCTGAAATCCCTGCGAGACGCCGGCGAAAGCGTCTTCGTTCGCAAGTCGGCTCAGCAGTACCTCTCGGCGTATCTGAGAGCCACAAATGATCACACCACAAAAGATCACACCACCGAGTCGGCGTTGTTCGATCAGCTGATGCAACTGCCGGAATCGGCCGTTCTCATCAACTCGGCTGCAGCCGCGGTTGTCGAAGGCGGTGTAGGTGTTCCGCAACAGATGTGCGAGTCATTTGTTCGCGTCGCTCGAACGCGAAGACGAGCCGTAGGCGATGCTTATTGGCGCTTGACAGCTAACGCAATCTCGTACGTATGGGAGACGCCCCCGACGATTCCGATCAGCGCATTGATTTAGACGAATGGGCGCCGAGGAGGCGCAGCACCGACTGCTCCGCGACGCATCTGGATGGGCTAATGAGCTGGGCCGGCTCGCCGTTCTCAAGCACTTCCTTCTGCTCTCGTCGGTTCACACGATTATATTCCTGCTGCGTTTTCTCAGCGCCCCTTTCATTTGCAGACGGTCGACCAGTGGCGTCGTTTCTCAGACGACAATCGATCTGTTACTCCAAGCCGTCCCGTCACCATCCGCAATTTTTCACCTCACAGATGTCGTCTCAATTCTCGAAAATCATGTACGCATACTATACATATTATGCATATACATTTCTATAGCTTCGGCAGACACAATCATGCTCTTTTTTTAGCAATTGCTCTTTGTCGTCAACAAGTTGATTGAGAAATTCGCTGCAGCGGAAAACGCCCCCGTCATGGGGTTAACGAAATTTGTCAGCCAGTTGCCTGCTTCTGTGTTCGCTGACAATGGCCTGGATATCAATAGTCTGCTAAAGGTCGTCAGACGTCATTGTTGGGTACGGTAGTAAACAATGAACGACCGATAACACGCGAAGAAATGCGATTGCAGGCCGCTCCCGATTTGCTGCGCATCGTCATTGAATCTACGCCATTTGCGCGAATCAAGACTTCACTTTTGGAACTCGATTCCCTCGTCTCTATCGCTGTCGCAAAATTAGACGACCCTGAGTGGGAAGTGAGGGATTCGGCGCTGGAAGTTCTTACGCACATCTCCGAAGCGTACCGAAGAAGTAGCATACTTTTATTTTTGACAGTCGGAAGAGACGTATGACTGCTGCTTTCAGGCGATGATGGTATTGCAGCTGTTCCGACCGATCTGAGTGCAATTGTGGGAAAGGTGACGAGCTTGGCGCTAAATGATCCGAGCCATTTCGCGCGAGCATCGGCCGTTCGTTTGCTGGAGTCGGTCGACCCCGCGCAGGCGCTCCCTACCGCCCTGCAAATCGCCACCGACGACTCCGACCCGCTGCCCAGGCGAGCAGCCGTCCATTTGATGCGATCTCAGTGCGCTCATTCCGAGTCGGCGTCCTCAATCGGCGCCACCCTTCCTCGACTGGCTCTCGACACTGACGTCGAAGTTCTTATCGCCACAATTGAACTGTGCACTCTGCTTATCGAACACCGCCACGAGGCCGACAAAGCGCTCGCCTTCTTGATTGAGATGATTCAAGACACCGATGTGACCTTAGCGGCGTTGGACGCGCTGAAAAAGTTGACCATCGACGGGCGGCTCAGCGGCGATATGCTGTCGACAATCGACGAAGCGGAAATGTTTCGCAAGCGGGAGTTAAACCGCGACCATTATGCAGTCCAGCCGGATTCTCTGCTCGACGATATGTTTGCGGCGTTGTGCAAAGACGATAGTGTTGACGATGACGAAAACATGAAGGACTGCTACTAACTCGATTATCTCACTCCTTACCGTGTCATCTGATTGATGATTGATGTTTGCAATGTAAAAGTTTTTATGACGCCATAGTGGGTGCGCGCACACACAATAACAAGGCGATAGACGGGTTGGAATTCTCCACATTTTGTCAATCACTCGCTCTTCACGTGTCTACTCTTATGTCGGCGAATGTATGCGTCGAAGAAGAACTTCATGAAGAGGATCGCGAAGGAGACGTAGATAGCGAAGCCCAGGTAAAGGTTCTCGTAGCTCTGTTGACAGGGGACGCCAGCCCTCTTGAGCGAATACACGTAGATGCTGATGCAAACACCGACGAACATTTGAACTGTCTGTAGTGTCGTCACGACCATCGACACCGCCTTAGGCAGACGTCTGCCAGTCGCAGTTATAGCGTAGTAAGTATACATGATGGAGTGCACAGTGTAATTCATCCAAATGAACCAACGACCGGCCGCAGTCAGCTCGCACCCTGCAAAGGCAAAGATCTTTCATTCGACGAGTTTCACACCCATCCCTGTGGGCGATTATACCTGCATGCCAGCTGTAGATCATGACGACCGCGTGATGATACCAGTGGAGGAAGATGAGAGGACGTTTACGCAGAACCACGAAAATGGTATCTCCCAATTCGGCCACTTTTGATAAGGCGAATAGGGACGACCAGTAGGCGGCCACGCCCGTGGGGTCGATCGAGTAGCAGACGGTCGTGCGCAGACGAAATGTCGTTACGGCGAAGATAAACTCCTCGGAGAAACGAATACAAGCCGCAATGCTGAATAATGCTAGACCGGCATTCCACAACACCATCCAATTGCGCAATGAGAACGGCTTCTGGTCCTTCATCACTTTTTGTAGCAAGTGAATTACGATGACGTAAATGACGGAGATGGTCAGCGAGTGGTGCCAGTTGTCATGGAACCAGCTGTGCACCTGGACCGGATCCCAGTTCTCCTCGAACGGCAGCTTGAAGGCGTAGTCGTACTTGGTGTGCATGATGTCGGTGTTGTTGCCGCGCCATACAGAATACTCGTCCATGACCATGCCAGCCATTGCGATTAAACAAAGACGCAACCGAGACGGATATGCGCGCCGCGACTGACTCCGTTAACAATTGGGCGGACGGGCGGTCGATGTCGATGTTTCGCACAGCCGGCGTCGTTGGGGTGTAACCGGGCAGCCGAGTCACTTGTCCCGCTCGAACGCCGCACAGTTCGCGTCCGCATCCGCAAACGCGGTCACCCCACGCAGATATTCTAGCGCTCGAAACAGTCTTGCATAGAATGGCGGTTGATCGTAGAGCCGCTGTCTAGCAGCGGGTTGGTGCTTGTGCGCTACCCGTGCGACACGATTCGCAGCGCCGAGCAGAGTTGACACAGCAAACAACGACTAGAGGACAGCGGTAGCTGTCGTCCGTTACCCCACGCCGCCACCGCTTACCTGACCGTGGCGAGCACAAGGGCGTAGCATGCGCACCACAAAGCCACTATTAATCAGCGCCGCCTTCGATCGATATCGTCTCCGAATAATCGTCACCCAGCGCAAATATGAAGCAGCTGGCCCGCCCATCGCGCCGATTCAATGGCTACGACCGGCGAGCGCTTCGTCGAGCAGTGTGCGGTTTCTGTCTGTTGGTTTCGTTAAAACGTGCGCTATCGAATGCGTTGCTCTAGACGGCCGCAAGCGACGCGAAGGAAGCTAAAGGAGAGGATGAGGAAAAGACGGAGAGCTTTGTCGGAGCGAAGGCGAGTCATCGAGTGTTGGAAGTGGGCTGCGGCGCAGGGAATACAGTATTCCCTTTGTTGGACGCGTGTCCCGACCCGAAGCAGCTGTTCGTCTACTGCTGCGATTTCGCGCCAAAAGCTGTGGAGATAGTGCGAGGACACAGCAACTACCGCAAGGATCAGTGCTTCGCGTTCGTGTGCGACATCGTGCGAATGGAGCAGATAGCTCTACCATTCCCAAAAGAGAGTCTCGACGCGATTTCCTGCATCTTCGTGCTGTCTGCGATCAGTCCGAGTGAGCAAGCGCTCGCCGTGCGCAACATGGCGGAGCAGCTCAAGCCGGGCGGCGTGCTGCTCTTCAAGGACTACGGTCGCTACGACATGACGCAGTTGCGGTTCAAGAAGGAGCGCGTGATAGCGAGCGAAGACAACTTGTACGCGCGCGGCGACGGCACGCTCGTCTACTACTTCACCCAGGACGAGTTGGACAGTCTCTTCGTCGGCGCCGGCCTTGTCAAAGAGCAGAACGTCGTCGATCGAAGACTCATCGTCAACCGAGGCAAACAGATCAAAATGTATCGCGTTTGGCTGCAGTGCAAATACCGCAAACCGCGCCGTTGATGTTGCTCGCTCTCTCTATCGGCTAAGACGCGACTTGTTTGCTCTGTTTTTGTTACTATTGTCCTTTTCTTTGTTACTTGAAGATGTTGAAGATGTTGACGACAATAAGAAGCTGGTCGCTTTGTCTTTTTATACACACCAAAACACAAAGCTTCGATTAAGTACGCCTTTTAACGTCCATGTTTGCTTTTCAGAATAAGAAAAAGTTGTTGAGATTGTGCTGCGCAACGTTGAAGCAGCGCCCTTTTCTCGAGGCGTTGCTCGAGGAACCGGACGTCGCCGATCTCCTTAGGGATGATGCCATCAACGGCAACTCTGAGCTGGCCTGGATCGTCCTCTACGAATTCCTATTGGGCTCCGAAGGGTTGAAGGCTTCGAAGAGAATCCTCTCTGCCGTCGGCCAGCGGTCTAGCGCCATCCACCGACAGGTATACTTTAGAACGTGTTTATAGCAGTTTCGCTTGTAATGGTCATTCGCTTAAAGTGGTCAAGCGGTCAAGTTTGACCGCTCCGAAACATGGCCCTCCTGTGTTCTGTATAGGATGAAAATCACTTTTAACGGTCAAAATTTGTAGGTCCTCCTCATATTGATAGAAATAATTCCCATTGTACCAATAGACTTTTGCGACTAGTGTACAATTCATCACATGGGCTGTGCAGAAATGGAAAAGATCGTTCCGTCTTATTTTCAACATTTCAACTACTAGTACATTCTGAATCCCTTTGCAATTTTATTTGCGAATAGTTTTGTTTCCGTTGCATCCCTTAAACTGGCATTTCGTCGCCTTTTCTTTCAAAAATACGATTGATGCTTAAAGTTAGAATATCAAAGAGACTGTTTAATGATCCAATATCAATTTTAGAGAGATGCATTGGTCAGCAGTGGTAGAGGACCAGTCGGAGAGGATGAGGCGGCGTCGGTGCCGGCGACGATTCCGCGTTACGCCCGGGTGAACACTCTGAAGACCGATCTGAGCACCGTACTAAAACAGCTCACCGACGACGGTTACGAAATCGTCGACTGCAGCTCCAAGCGCATGACGAGGAGCAAGTAGGATTTCACTGAAGGAATTTTTACAATGCTCTATTGCAAGTCATTGTGTTTAGATATCGTGAGGTTGTGGGCGGTCTTGATGAGCACCATGTGATGGTGGATGGGGACATTCCGGACTTGCTCGTCTTCGCCGCCGGCACGCAACTGCATACCAGCTGGATGGTTGATGAAGGCCATCTTATCCTTCAGGACAAGGTATGATATTTGCTATTTGAAAGAAAAGATATTTAAAACGAGAACTATCATATTTTCGTATGTAAATCGTCGTCGCAATGTGGTCAGGTACATAAATGACGCGATTTTATTGGGAGATAGCGCGGGACGATTGATGGAAAGAGAGAAATGGCGTCGGGTGCCAAAGGGGATATACTATATCCCAAATTTATTATCATGAGATTCAATTTTTGAACGAAATCGAAAATCGCTTAATTTTATCCTTGATAAGTCGTGGTGAATTAGATGATAAAAATTTTAATTTAGTATTCATAGTATGCTGATGATAGCTAACATTTTTGGTATGTGAGAATGTAGATGGATCCTACGACGAAAGTGTATTGTTGAAGGCGTCTTGTCTACCCGCCACTTGTCTACAACCGGAGCCCGGTTCGCATGTGTTCGATGTTTGCGCCGCGCCGGGCATGAAGACGTCTCATTTGGCCGCTCTTCTACAGAATAATGGGTAAGAAGGAGCCTTCAGCTAGCTTAAATGCAAATTAGACGGCTGAGCCAGATTATTATAAATAATTTGCACCTCATTATAGTAATAGTATACTGTAAACCATTAGCACCTCATTATAGCTTTCGATAGATCATTAGCTTATGGCTGCCATGCAATTAGAGACATAATTCTCCGATAGTCCAAGTATTTGCGTAGGTGTATCCCAATTTAAAGCAAATTGTCAATTGAAGATAATAATGAGGCCCGATAGTATACTGTATTCTCCCCAAACTGCCCTCCAAATAACTTCTTTTAATGATATAAAATTATATACAGTGAAAATAGTTTATGCCGGTAATTGGATGAGCGGTAGGTTTTGACTGCTAAACAATTACCGTAAGAAACATTCTCTGCCCTGTACAAAGTTTAGGAGATTGAAAATTTGGGACTGACCAAACGTGACCGTTCTAAGCGAATCACCGTTATGAACTATGTTTACTATTTCGATTGAGAAATGACGGCGAATGATTGCAGCAAGATATGGTCGATCGATAAGACAAAGGATCGTGTCGATACCATGAAGGGTCTGCTTGAGCGAAGTGGCGTGGCCATCTCCAGCGTCTTCTGCGGCGACTTTCTCCGCACTGACATCTACGACAAGAAGTTCAGTAAGGTCCGTCCCTTTTTCTTCTCCGCCTCCCTCCTTTGCCATCTCCAGGCAAATTATCATACATTGGAAATGGGATAAGTGCACATGTTTTGCAGTTTACATGTGCAGCTTGTGTGTGATATCATTCCCGGATAAGAGCAAAAAATATGTGGGACCAACATTTCATTTTGGTACTAAATAATAAATTACGAATATATATCTGATTTTGCTTTTTAGGTCCGCTATGCCCTCGTCGATCCGCCTTGTAGCGGTTCCGGTATCATCAAGCGCATGGATCACATCACTGATGAAGCGCCGACCGACAGTTATCGGCTGAACTCTCTCGGAAACTTGCAAGTACGACTCATTTCATTTGGCGAGCAGAAGAGAGCTATCAATCCCTTGCGTGGGGGAAGGTGGAAGTAGAGGATGTGGGGGAGTCCCGTGCCATTCGGGCTAA
Organism: Plectus sambesii; assembly: GCA_002796945.1. NCBI lineage: Eukaryota > Metazoa > Nematoda > Chromadorea > Plectida > Plectidae > Plectus > Plectus sambesii. The sequence goes on from NIUQ01003622.1 coordinate 8,073, forward strand.
AAATGATAGAGCTGTTTAGCTGTAAGAAGGAGGGGGTTGAGAATGTGAAGAAGGTTGAGAGAGATAGGAGGAAGGTTGCATTCCTGTCTGAGACTTTGACATCGATGATATCCCGGGAGACTCCAGTTGGAGCAGGCAAGGACAGTTCTGTTCTGTACACTTTCGCGATACCGCAAGGACACTTTGGTTAGCCGAAATAGACACTTCTCTCAGTCATCTTCCTCCTGTACGATTTTTTTTTGGCATTAGTCCAAGTATACACATGCTTAGGCGATGATCCTGAAACACGCGCTGAAGCTACCGAATCTGGAACGTCTAGTATACTCGACGTGCTCGCTGTACGAGCGCGAGAATGAGGCGGTAATCGACGAGGTGCTCCAGTCCGAAGCCGCCGAGCACTTCGAACTCATCAAGGCACTGCCCGCCTGGAAGCACAGAGGTCGAAAAGGCTTCCCCTTCGCCCGAATGTGCCTGCGTTCCAGTCCGGCTAAAGATTTGACCAATGGTTTCTTCGTCGCCGTGTTCCAACGTAAAAGTGCTCTTGCAAATGGTGAATGATAGATTTATCGAGAATAAAATGATAGATCTCTTATTTTAACAATCTTCGCGCTTCGTCAACTCACGCGGTCATTTACAGGCTTTCAAGCGTCGAACATACTTCCTCTACTAGTGGATTTGTAAGGCGATAGAGAATAAATTATGTCTATTCTTGGTAATTGAATGAAAGTCGCGAATCCCGCGCTTCTGAAACTCTTTGAGTATGTTCGACGTCTAAAGCCATCAGTCTGAGGGACCCTACAAGTACACGTCGGCATCTATGTGCCTTACACGTAATAATGAGAAAACAGTAACAATTCATGCCGCTATTCAACCATGAATGTTCAAGAATATAACCCAGTCGTCTCCCTACTCCGTCACGATTCGTTATACAACAAAAATCACAATACTTCGTTGAGTACAACCGAGCACAGGAATATGTCATCGTAGTGGACGGAGGTGCATTGAAACATAATCACATCTGGTATGAAGTAAGTGCACACTGACAGTAATACACTACCATAATTTTCGCGAGTAACAAGTATTAACACAGCCGTCGTCTATCACTTGCATATCTCAGCGTTTGGAGATTGTGGAAATTTGTTGCTGACATCACAAATGAGTACTGCTATTTACCATGTTCGTTGTAATAAGCATAATGAAACAGCTTCAATCTTTAGACAGAAAAACTGCACGAGTACTGTTCAATTTACATGGATATATGACCACTCTCTGCTAATCTTTGTTGATTAATCCTTCCCAGTCGAAATCGTCGTCAATATCGTCCTCCTTAACAACGTGGTCTGTGCTGAGCAGCTGCAACGAGCTCGTTTCGCGCGTGCACATAGAGTTGAATGTAGTACGTAATAGTAGTAAGCGGTGGGACACTATCGCCTCCGTCAACATCACATTCTACCTCAGGGATGCCCTGTTACTATTGCGACGGTTGGGGCAAGAGGGGGAGGGTAATGAATCGTGCACACTTGCTAAATGTCATCGAATGTTGCGGCAGGGGAATTGAATGATGGCAAAATTGTTGCAAATTGGGGTGTCATCCCCGCCACTCACCCATACCAAGCCGAATGATTGATCAGATTGATAGAGTACCTGTTGGCCAGCGGTGATCAAGTCGGTGCTCTGACGGCGCACCGAACCGAGCACGGGATTGCGTTCGCCCATGCTGGAAGGTCCGCAACCGCTAATCGTGGTCGCTCGGACGCGTGGTTCTTCGCCGCTGAAATGTTGAGGCATCGCGCCGTAATCGTCCCCGGAACAAGTGTCCATCGCCTCTCCATCACCGTGCGAAATCGGCGACGATCCGCCCAGAGCGGCCGGTGTAGGCGCGTTGTGAATGTTCATTGATGCTTCATCGAGCGGCGTCGTCGGTTGTTCCAGCTTGATGCCCAATGGGGCCGTCGTGTCGCAGGGCGCTAGATGGTAGGATGATTGGTGCTGCTGGTTGTGGCGTAGTTGTTGCACGGAGGGCAGCTGTTGTTGGCACGACGAGGGAGGAGCGACGCCGTTGACGCCGATGCTTCGGCTGAGGAAGTCGCGCCACGACATGGCCAGCTCGTCCTTGCACTCGGCCAGCCACTCCTGCACGTCCCTGCTCTGCATACTTCCCATCATCGCTGCAAATTGTGCGTTTATTTTTGCACCTGCGATTAACCACAACAATTAGCCTGCCTTGAAACTGTTGCATATCTACGCTTTGCAGCATCTCCTGCGGAGTCTGCGTCGGCGGAAACGACGGAGGAAATGCATACTGCGGCTCGACGGGTCCTTCGTGAACGTGGATGGGCCGCAAATGCTGATGGTGCTGTGAAGTGGAGACGACATCGGCGGGCGACACGCCCGCCATAATCAGACTGTGCTTCAGCCAGTCGACCTGCTGGTTGTCGACCGCCGCTGGCTGCGACGTGTGCAGGTGATGACCACTTTGGCTTAAAGACATTGGATCAGTGGACGCGAGTGATTGGTGGTCGCTGGAGAAAGGAAACCCGCTGCTCTGCGACGCTTGTAGACCCGACGATCCGAAGCTCGAGTTGAACACCGACTGGTAGAGATTGCGGAACGATGAGGACAAGTCTGTCGAACTGTCCAGCGCCGGAAGTTTCAGCATCGGTATCGATCCCTGCAAGTAGCAGTTTGTTTTTCTCGCGCAGTTTGTCTCTCTCTCGCGCAGTTTGTCAGTTATGAAGAGGAATTTTATTTAGCTAGAAAGAGCATGGGGGCGCTCAGTATGATGCTCATCGTTGCATATTCAAAAAATTCTTTGTGCATTTTCAGTTGCGATTTTGTATACACTACGTGCAACAGCCGCTGACCCGAATTAAATATCAGCGTCATTTTGTTGTTCTGTGCAAATTCTTGCAGCACTTTCCAGGAAGTGCGCAAATACGAAAAATATCTCATTATCGCTGTGACGACAGATTGTTTGACGTTGTTTGTTAAGTAGCTTTTGAACAGCTGCAACAGCCTAGGGATCCCGATGAGATGACGTAATTGATTTTTTAACTCCTCGCGCGTTGGTCAACGAGCCGTCGGCTGTGACGAGGACTTTACCTGACTGGTCCAACTGCACGTCGACCCGTGCGAGCCGTTAAGAGCGTCCGACTGCAAGTGACCGTTGGCGACGGGCGACAAAAGTCCATTTTGCGTGACATGGTGATCAGTAGTGTGTTGCGTCTGGAGTCTCATGGGTTCTCCATACATGCGTTGGATGAGTGGGTTGACGCGTGGAGCGTTGTAGTTGGGGGATCGCTCCGAGCTAACTCCTGGATTGTTATCCTGACAGCACCCCACACTCGGAGGTCGCGTTCTCCGATTCCTCGACCACTGATCGTTGGCCGATTCGTCGATTCGCCAGTACGATCCCTTGCCCGGATCGCCGCGCTCCCGCTGCTCGCGAACAAACAGTTTGTTTAAGCTGAGATTGTGCCGAATCGAGTTCTAAAATGATTAATTTGTGTCAATTACAAAAGTACAAGCAGGGAACAGTGCGACGGTTGCTACCTTCCAACTTTGGTTCTTCTCTTGCTGTCGGTAGTAGGGAAAATTCTCTGTGATCCACTGATAGATCTCGTTGAGCGTCATTTTCTTAACCATTGAGCTCTCAATCGCTCGACGTATCAGCTCGGCGTAACTAAGGTTGGGCTTGCCGTCGACGGCGTAACACGGACCGACGCCTTCATCCGCTTTACTGATCGTCGGCTTCGCGTCCGATTCGACGCTGTCGCTCAAGTCGCTCATCGGCTCCTCTACGCTGCTACTGCTCTTCTTCTTCTGACTGCTGTTCTCATGACCGATCAGCGTCAACCATTCGAACGTCCCCAAGCTCTTGTCCAACTGAGCGGTCATGGCGCTTGTGAGCCTCGATGAAGAGATTGGCGGCGCAGCGCGAATGTTTTTCGAGCGAGAAGAGGATGTCGTCGACTGCTCAAAGCCACAAAGCGCTCGGCGCCGTAGATCAATAGATGTCGACGTGGAGTAGGATAGAGTAGAAGCCGAGTGCCGACGCGTAGATCAAGAACGAACTGCTACGGTCATAATTCGAGCAGTCAGATCTGTCGACCCGACCGGCGATCTCCAAATCGCTTCCTGTGTGCTGGTCGCCGCCGCCGCCGCCGCCTGCACACCGGGCAACGATTGCAGCCGACACTGTCGTTCGACTGAGTTAGCTCAGCGAGACGCAGGGGCGAACTCGCACACGCACAGAGGCGTATCGATCGGCAGGCTACCTGGTCAGGTGAGCGGGCGGGGATGGCTTCCGACAAAGCGGTCGACCACCGCGTTCTCACGCAACGGACGCCGATCGTCCACGGCTCGCTTCGCCTTTCGATCCTCGCCGCCGCCGCCACCTTGCTCACAATCACTTCTCCCCCGCCCTCCCCCCTCCCTCTCTCGGCTACGGTTGCAAACGTGTAGCTGGTGACAATCCACCGACTACCATTGTACCTCCCGCCAGTACGGGCGTCTTGGCACGATTGATATTTGATGAAATTATTGCGTATGATTGCGTATGATTGTGCAATAAGCAGTTCGTGTAGGGGGAAAAGCTGTTGTTTTTGACACAAAAAAAGGAGCTTGAAAGTACAGAAAAAGTGCACTTGGACTACAAACGCTCGTCATAGTGCCGAGCTGCGTGCGTGATTGCTGATTCGAATTTCAAACACCGGAAAGAGCAGAAGCAAGGGCCAATGCCATTCGATGCGCTGTCGTCTTTGTTTCGCACAATCATTCTTTCCCAGCCCTGCTCGTCCTTGAGTCGTTCCGCGTATATGCATGCGAACACACGGTGGACCACGACGAGCGCCACATTGGACGGTATGGTTAGACGACGTTTGAAATCGCGACGACGCCCGTCATAACGGCGTCAAGGACGCGCAGTCACCGACGATACCTCTCTAATCGCTTTGGTGTGCACAATTGAATAGGAAAAGGTGAAATCGATTGTGTTGGCGCGCGAGTCTACCGGTTTTGTGCGCGATGCCCGTAAGAGCTGCGGGTTGGTCGATCGTTGAAGATGCTATCTGCTGCTGGTACCCACCCAACTGCTATCGCGCCCCATTCGCTCATCTGCTCGATCAACTGCTTCGACCAATCTATCCACTCTGCATGGAAACAGCGAACGGAAGTGGACGCTAGTGGGAACCAATCACGATATCGCAGCGAATTAACGGGTAGGGCGCGTCCTTGACTGCAATGTGAGCGTCCAAGCGGTTTACGACCCCCTATCGGATGAGGCATCGGTGGTGGGGTGGAAAATCAACAAACCTACAGGCGCTGCGCACGGACGGTCCGCAGTCGACCGAGGCGTGAGAGCTCTGTTGACGTTTCGCTTAGATTGCCGACAATGGCGTTTCGGCCGTTGCTGCGTACCGGACGATTGTGGCCCACCGCGTCGGGCGGCGGCGTGAATCACATCTGTGTTCAAGTTGCGTTTGTTCGCGCGTTCGACCAAAGCAGTAATCGTCCATTTTACTGGCGCCAGCGACCGGTGTCGTATACACAAAATCACAGCGACTGACTCAAGCATTCACGTCCGACGGGCCAAAACTGGCCGCCATCGCTGATCGGCGATGGGCGACGACTAATTCAATTATATACAAAAGCACCGCATTGAAATCACTGTACAAAGGATATATTTTACTTGTTTTGACAGGAATTAATAGCTTCTGGTGGGCGAGGGCAATTTCTGGTTGTGTTCATCGATTTGAATACAAGATTGGGCGCGCTTCGGAGCGCAGTCATCCGCCAGATAATGCGGCTTCAGCGAAGTGACATGATTGAAGCAGCACGGATAGGAGATTTCGCTTTTTCGCAACAGCGACTTTTTCACACCGCCGTTAAAGCTGTGCCGACGCGACTTCTTCTCCTCTCTGCTTGGCGGACACAAGGCGACGTTCTCGGGGTTGGAGCACATTTCGGTGACGTGTTGAAAGAATTGCATGGAGGAGTAGGCGCTGTCGAAGCTGAAGCCGGCCATTCGTTGGTGGTTCGTCGACAGCAGCATCGTGTGAAAGCTCTTCCCGATCTCGGTATACTTTGTGAGGCTGTCGATTTGATCCTTCCACAGGGCGAATCCGGTGCCCTTTTCGGCGAGTATGAGCAGAATACGTCGGAATGAGCGCGTTCGAGTCTCGCCGCAGTCGAGCAGCAGCACGGGCACGCCGGTGGCGATTAGCTCCCAGTCGGAGGCGCGCGCCGGCGCCTTTGCATCGCCGCCCGACTTTATGCGCGCGTCGGCCACGTACAAGTTGGCCAGACAAGAGCAAACGATGACCTTCGTGGCGCGGCCGCTGTACATTAGCTGTATTTGGAAGAGCTCTTGATCGGACAGCATGGCGGAGCGACTGCGTTGAACAGTATTGGGTCGGAGGTTCGTTTCACTTTTTGCCGGTCGAAGAACGCTGTTGTTAGCGCGAAAATTGGCGGATGTGCTGCGTCGTCGGCTGCAATAAGGCGAGTTAATCAGACGTCACAAAGGCGCGGCACGCGCAGGTCGCATTTCGACGACGCATTGTACGACAGCTTGCGCGAACCCGTTCAGTTATGTTTGTATCGTCTTGTGCACAGTGTGTTGCGCCCTGTTGCGCCTGTCCAAGACCCCTCGCAAAAACTTTCCTTCCCGTGACTTGTTTCGCGATGTTCGGTAAACGACCGAAACCGTGCCCAGGTGTCACCTACGCTCTTGACTTTATTTGCGCCCGTCCTAAGTCAGGTGAACGAACCGAGTCGTCGATATGTGGGTCGGACGGTCTTTCTGCCGCACTTTCGAGCGACCGCAGACTCGGCACAGATTCACGCTATTCCTTGGATGGACGGCGGCCGACGGCGGCCGTCGCTCGGCCAATTTCGCGCAACGCCGCCGCCCAAAATGCCGCAAACGACCGAGACGCGTTCGTCGACTTTCCTCCCCTAATCGGGCTAAGGGGCGAGAGTAGGCGNCGTCGCTCGGCCAATTTCGCGCAACGCCGCCGCCCAAAATGCCGCAAACGACCGAGACGCGTTCGTCGACTTTCCTCCCCTAATCGGGCTAAGGGGCGAGAGGTAGGCGATAAAAGCGCCCAACACCACTTGGACAATTTAGCTCCCCCGCGAATATTTCAACACACACCTGATAAGATATTTTGTATGGTGAAATACGGGTAAATGCTATACTGCCCGTATTGGGCGCTTGTATCGCCTGCCTCTTACACCGACTAACTTCCCTTCCCATAACAATTGACACTTTTGACATTGACATATAACGATTGACACATTGACAAACAAACACATTCCTACCTTTCTTGACGAACTTGGTGCTGAGCGGAAATGCGACGAGCCGACGGACCGACGCTGAGTGAGTCGATGGCGGCGGCGGCGGCGGATGGAGCCAAGTGCTCAATTCCGCTATTGCTGCGCGTAGGTGGCGCTTGATGGTGAATCAGTTGACCATGTGGTTGTTGTCCGTGCGCTTTATCAGCAGTCTCGACCGCCTGCATCGTCGCCGCACCATTTGAAGTCGACGCCGCTTGCGTAGATGGAGAATTACGGTAGTTTTTGTAGTAGTCCACGCTGACCGCGCGATGCCCATTAACAGCCGGCTGCTGCATGGACGATGAGTTAGCGGCGCGCTGGGGGTCGAACGTCGAATGTAAACCCGCATGGTCTCGGCCGAAGCGAGCGACCGGCGGTTCGTGGTGGTAGAGGTTGACGACGGGCGGAGCGGAGAGCATTTGCATCATCGCGGCGAGTGACACCGTTAGAACACCGTTGGAACGCCGTTAGAGTGCGAAAGGTGACGGAAGCCTTGAACGAGGCGACGGGGCTGCAAGATCACGGCGGTTATAAAAGACGTCTGAGTGACAAAATCGCCGCCGCCCAGCGACATAAAAGGTTGTTTGGTGGGCGAGATTGGCAACGTGCGCCGCCGTCAGCGGATCGGCCGACCACTGGACGACCGCGCGGCGGAGTCGACTCGAGTACGGCGACGCCCACCGGCGCAGCGTCTAGGGAGCGATGGGCGGAGCCAGGCTCGAACCGGAAGCGACGGCCATCGTCCGCTCCCTTCCCTTCCCCCTCTCCCTATCCCCTATCGCTGCCTAATTGGCATTGGATCGTGTTTACACACCCTGTGATCGACAATCGCCCATCATCGCCGACCGATCCTCCCTTTCACCTTTAGAGACGATCGCTCCCTTCCTCTTCTCGCGCCTTCCGCTCCCGGCGAGCTGCGCGCCCCATCACCCACCTGGTCGGCGAACCGACTCCGCTCTGAGCGCCTTTGCTCGGTCAGCCCATCAATCGCGACCGAACCTCCTACGTCGCATTGGCCGCGCAACAACGGGGGCGAGTGAATTTATGGGGTCGACTTGTGAGTTCCAAACTTATGATCATGCCTCGTCACGCGTTTGCCGTCGACAAACCACAAAAACTAACCCAAACTCGGCTGGCTCAACTAAATATACAATGAATGTTTACAAAGCGCACGGAACCACCCCGATGCA
>NIUQ01003623.1:0-16646 GCA_002796945.1 Plectus sambesii
GCTGTTGCTATTGCTTGCAGCATAAACGATTGTAAACTCTTCAGTATGATACACATGACGAAATTGCTCAAAGAGTTGAGATCAACACATAAAGTAGAGGATGAGGTAAATTGCAAATAGAGGCGCATGATTCAGTTGGAAAATGTATCTTAAATCATTAATTTGGACAACGCTTCTCTTTACGCGGAACGAGAACTAGAGAATAAAGTCAAAAGCACTCCATCTCAGATTGGACTAGCATAAGCGCCAGTTTGAGGGGATATATCAACTTCCACTATGCTTGTTGACACATTAAGTACTTTATCAATTGCTTTTGTCACGCCAACAGGACGACCTTCATAATTTAACTGGAATCCTAAAATTTTTCACACAACACATGAAATGAATACTTTACATCTTCCAAACCCATTTTTCACTCTGATGTATGATCCTTTTGCATTTACGGCAATTTGTTCTCTTTTACTATGACGATTTTTCGGACTCGAAGCGTAACACCGAAGTACACTTTCCTACTTCTCGCTTTGGGCTCGCTATGCTGACTATACCTAAGCCAGAGTCTAAACCTAGCGTAAGCGAAAGGCGTCTTGGGGTGCTTTTACCACAAAACAAGTTTATAGGTTTAGCGTGACAAAATGTCTTAAAGTCGCTTAAGAGAATCATGCTTTATAAACTCCTCTGCGCTCAGGTTGAGTTGAGGACCGTAATCACGAGCCAAGCTCGATATAAATCAGTTCACAGATACATTCATGCCAAGGCATAGGTCAATCGGTATCCCAACTGGCAAACAGTTTTCATTGTATTCATGAGTAAAGAGTACTGATGGGATAAAAGCCGAGTGGTGACCATTTTTCTGCTTTTCCGAGATCTCTCTTTGAGAAGAAAATGTTTTCTCAAATAAGGAAAAAGCTCCTAGAGGAAGCGATATTTTGGTAAAATCTGGCAGAAATTGCAAAGCGTGACATGAGCTAGCGATCCATGAGTACAATGAAAATCTTGTCTCACTGCAGCATGCAAATAGCGACGGCAAAGAACAAAGAGTAATCGAATTTGTTCGACGACTTTAAAGCAAAAATGCCAGAGGTGCTGACGGAAAGTAATGCAATATGTTGGCCTCACCGCAGGCGCGCAGCTAAAGGGTAGAACACCGCGCCTGGAGTTGCCGCTCTCCCATTTCATAGTTTGTCCCCCTCTGTAATTCGGTTCTAGCAATGCACATAGCCTTCGGATATTCACCCACTGCCATCAGACACGACATGGGGAAGTCTGGAGCGAATAAGCATACTCCTTTGCAAAATCAGCGTTGGACAGGAAAGGCGGCACTTCCTGACTTGGCTGCGCTGTTTATCGACGAAAGAGTAGTGCAGCATTACAGGCAATGTTTTCGATTCCACCATAGCAACAGTAAAAGGTATTGGTGCAGCCATTTCGTTGCACAGATAAAACCCCCGCGAAATGACAAAGCACAAAGGTCGCTCGCGCGAAGGGCCTAATTCTTCAAAAACGAAAAAACTCCTCCACCGCTCAAGTCAACGAGTTATGCGCGCTGGCTGAGTTACGTCACAGCAAGCGGCGAAAAACTTAAAACGTCAGGAGGCGCGAATGGTGACATCAACAGCGCGCAGCTGTTGATGACAGGGCGCTGAGGGGAGGAGAACTTTCGCCTTTCGCTTAGTCTTTTTTTCCGTTGCAGCGGTCTTCAGAACACCGTACTACTAAAAGAGATAATATCACAGACGAGAGGAAATGACAGCATTGGGCATGTTCGAATGTGCACTACCTCCGTTATCCTTATGAGAGATCATACAATTTCCGAATAGTGCAAGCTTTCATTTAGTGATAAACCTCAAAAAACGCCTGCTATGAGTCAGAGGCGAAGCTATGGGGGGCGGGGGAGGAGGAATCCGCCGGTTTTCAGATTTTCTTGAAATTTTACGCATCTTAACTGACTTCACCTTCTCATTATTCCGCTCCCTTCAGTCATTTGACTTCCCCGTTTCAGCTCATCGGTTTTTACTTTGCGCCTTGCATGAATAAAAATATTATGACGCTCACAATTTTCAAGTAGAGATTTACGAATAGTGAGAAATATTGAGTACCTAGCACCTCATAGTCCAGCGCTGCACTTGAGGAACGTCAGTCTGTACCCAAACGACTGAGGTTCTCAAACTTTATTTCCATCTGATTTCTCTTAATAAGCTAAATTTTCATCAGTTTACGATGAGGTATTAATTTTTGCAGCAAATTCAAAGTCTCTGTAATTCCAGCGCTCCTTCTAACAAGGCGGTTTTCGTCTTGATTACCGTTCAACACGTAGGTGTTCAGAAAATAACTTTACGGTATCATCAACATAAATTTGGAAAACGCCAGCGGCCCATGAAAGAAGTCTCATAAGTCGGAAATATTTACGCCGTACTCATTACCGAAAGACGAACATAAAGACTTGAGGATATGGTAGCGTAAGATGACGGCTTCGATCCGATTTTGTTTTTCATAGAACTTCTGACGATTGTATCGCGCGTTTTGAAGACTATTCTAAACTCGTTTTACTTTGATCTGAATTACAATACCTCCATCTGTTGTCTGTTATCGATTGTTGAGTCTAAAGTGAAGGTTGTAAACAAACTCATTACTACTGAATCGGTGCCGCTCTCCTACCCAAAACTGTTAAAATATCGACAAGGCTGGCAATTATTACCGCCGAAGCTCTGGAGCTTCTCAGATAGTTTCATCACTATTGAGAGCAGAATCCTTTAGAAAAATTATATCCCGATCCATGTTCACCTTTACTTATAAAGGTGAACACGAAATGCGCTACTGAAATACGTTACGTTTCATGTATAGTCGAATAAGATAGATTTGCTCCAACAGTGTCGAACTAGAAAAGATGTAAAACACTTGCTCCTCGTTTTTACAGAGAACGTTTACTTTATCGTATTATTCAATCGTTCACCTTTTGCTGCGTTATTTACTAAACATTCGACGTGAAAGGGTGACGTACGGCCGCATAACAAGTGACGATAATAAAAATACGCCAATTTGGCGTATAAGACAGACCTTTTGGCGATTAGCCAGGTAAACAAATTTCACTTCTTTGAGTGACTGGCAGCGACTCATTAGTCGATCTAGAATAGGGATTCGGCTTCCATGAAGCAAAAAGCTAACGCACACTTTATCTATATTGACAAAAAATATTGACTTAGTTTTTGATGCGCCGTCTTTCTTATCGCAGCAAGTACAGCCTCAAAAGCGCGCGATGGAATGGTACGCTGTCAGTGTTACTTCCAGCGTCAAAATTTCCAACGCTTTTAGCTTCTGTCCTGGCTTCAGAATCAGAGTCGGAAATACGCACTAGTATGACGACCCCCTTTGAGCAAGAATATTTACCGAAAGGCCACAAGTGAGGGTCTAAAACTATTGTTACAAACAAGGAAAGTTGGAGTCAGCGTCAGAAATGTTGTCTTAAAAATCAGTGTGCGCGATGCGATAATTAGATAATAGCTATATTTTCCACTAAAACTCATCGAGTGATGCCAGGTCCGGACACATATTTTTTGCCGCATCGTCAACGGCGGCATTATGCGGATGGGCTCTCTGCATTCACCGGTTGTTGTTGACGACGTTTTCGTAAACGTCGCACACGCGAACCCTATTTACGCATGACGTGCGCCGTGTTTGTTTACATGTTGAGGCCGGCGATTCCAATCAAAAGATATAAATAGATCTTCGCTCTTGCGAATAAATACCGCTAGCGACAACCACTTCTGACCTAACCGTTTTATTGAGACACGCGTACTACTGCGACTCAAAGAGAATTCAAACTTTCTTACAAACCATTATTATCTGACAACAATGCCTGTACACGAGGTTGGTTCGACTTCATTGTCTCCGTACTGAACTTCCGTTAATGCCTCTTATTGTGCCGAAGTTATTAACGTAAATTAGCAAATCCACGGGCTTATTTCTGATTTGACGAGAAACAAGAGCAATACGTCATATTTCGTCTGGGGATAATTTTCAAATTCCTTTTTGTAATAACGCTGTACTTTGATAAGGAAACGTGAATAATAGAACTACGTGGAACGTAAAGACAAGCGGCACTTTCGGAAAATAAATCTGAAGCTTATATATAGCATTGATATCGATTGATCGGATATTAAATAATGAGGCGCTTATGCTCTGAAATTTAGACGGATCGTACAGATGATTTCCGACGAAAATCGCTGGAGACTTCATCGCAAGTTTCAGCGCTCGGACAAAGCTATATGCCAAAAGACCGAACTTCTGGTAAGCAACCAATTTTAATTGTTAAACCGTGGCTATAATATTCAGAACGGTCACCGTCGTTTTTATCGACATTCCACATCCGCTTTGCTTTATTTAGGTCTTTCTGATGACGAATCTCACCATGTCATTGAACAGTCGCACGATTACCATGACCAGACATACGGTAATTAAAGCTTTATGTGCTTTCCCTCACTAATTTTGCTTCCAAACTCTCTTCTCACTAACTCATATTGTTATATCGTTGCTGAATATTGCCTAGAGCTCAGTTCGCTTGAAATTTAGTAGCGCACAAACAAAGATGGTTTAGCTCATTGATTAATTCCGTATGCTGGCACAGTATGTCATTTATTGAATTTGTATTTTCAGTAGCCAGTCATGACAACGATAACGAAGACAGAAATTTGGAAGGCGGGCGCCATCCAAGTGCCGACGATGTGCAAATCTTTGAAGAACGAAGCGAAAGAAGAAGCGAAGCGAACCAAGATTCACCGCTTTCGGAGGAGCAGATGAATGCCCTGACTCGCGACTTGAGGGAACAGCCGGTTACTGGTATGGGAAACGAGAGGCAATCAGAAGACCTTTCTACTGGTGAACAAGCGCGCACAGAGAACCTCAGCACTGAAAATCAACCGCTCGTAGAAGAGCAGATAAATGCCCTGGCTCAAGATTTAAAAGAGCAGATGAGTATCCTGGCTCACGATTTAAAGGAGCAGATGAATGCCCTCACTCGCGACTTGAGGGAACAGCCAATTTCTGGTATGGGAAACGAAAGGCAGTCTGAAGATCTCTCAACTGGCAATCAAACGCAGACCGACAAACTCGATACTGAAACTGTTACAGTTCAGAAGTCGGCCGACCTCGGAAATGCCCCTCTCAGAGAAAATCAAAGTACAATTGAGAAAAGCGAACACAGGGAGACAAAGTGCGGCGCCGCTGACGAGCCTTCGTGCGAGCGACAGCTAATCGATACCCGCTGCAAAGGATGCAATGAAAACTATCAACCGTGTGACTTCCATGACAGATCCGAAGATGTCGAAGAGGCAACCGCGACGTCAAGCGTTAAATCAAGCGAGCAAGCGTCAAGAGATCTAGGCGAATACCCCGAATTCAACGACGACGATAAGTCATCCCTGGCGGCCGGTTTTTCTGCACGCTCTGAGGAGAGAGAAGCAAAAGATATTCAACCTGCCAACGACTCGAGCAGCAACGATCGCACTGAACTCGAAAACGTACACAAAAGCGCTCAGACCGAGCAATCTACGGCCGATTCACAGATGGACAAGGGCGAACAAAAGCCTGAAACTGTTGTAGTTGAAGAGACTTGCGTTGAACGCAAGAGCCAGCCGGCTGCTGAAAGGCCCGCAAAAACTGACGTCGTTGTCGAACAATCAGCTACGCCTTCGGCATGTCGCGAGCAAACCACTGAGGTTAAGAAAGACTTGAAAGTGAAATCTGAAAAAGATGAGCAGCTCGACGCTGCGGCAGTGGAAAGCACGAAAGTCGATGCGAAACCTGCAAGCACAAGCAATGATAATAAGGCTGAGCTGGAAGAGAAATCACCTTCTGCCAGCCGACAGGAACTGAAGGAAGGAGAGATGGAAGCAGCGGAAAGTCAGTCTGAAGATGGCTCCGAAAAGTCGGACAAGCGCAGCTTCGCCGCTGATGATCCCCGAGTTGAGCACGTCGACAGAAACCGAGAAACGCGCGCACTGCATAAGACCAATGAGGCATTGGAGGCCACCGTTCATAAGCTCAGTAAGTGAAACATACTATTTTCAAATCTCACATATTCAATAATCACGTAACTGTTTCAGCATATGAAGCAAAGCACCTCGCCAAGCGAATCAAGGACTCCTTCACAAGTGAGTGACTATTTCATAGCATAAATGATCGAATAGCGCCTCGGGACCTCATGTTTTGTACTGAGTTATGAAGGGACATCAGGGATTTTATTGTTACTAATAGCTTCGAATGAGTGAAAATTTTGCGGGCATGCATACTTAAAGACTGAAAAATAAGCTTAATTAAAATTAGCCTATAAAAGGTCAGCTCTTACTGAAGACATGTCTTTACACCCCGTTGTGACGGCTACATTGCGGCAGCATCAGAGTAAACGCTGCAGATTCTGGTTGAATAAGAAGCTATGTTGCATAAATTATCCCAGAGAGGAAGATGCATTTTTAAGTGGGCTATGGTAAAAAGAGGATACTGCATTCGGGATGCATCAAAATACCTTGTTCAAAGCTACTGTTGTTGCAGAAAAACGACATCATGAAGTGGAGATTTGGCCAGACGGTGTCGTGGTTGGCGAAGAGCCTGAAAATCAGCCGGCACCCACTGAATACATCAAAGCAGCCCGTAAGTGAATATTTCATTGCAGTTTGAGTTATAGCTTTTGAAAGATTGCTAGGCGCGCTACGCGCTAAACAACATCCAAGTTGCGCACTGCTTGCGTGAAAAATCTGTTTATTTGATCGCAATCTGAATGGTTTTAAGTAGCGAGATAAGGATGATCAATGTTTATCACTTGGCGCTAAACTGAATTTTTTCGGAATTCAGTTGTTTAGAAAGCTTAATTTTCCTAATAAAGACATAATCTTATAATGATAAATTTAGATGACGTTGTCGTGGACTTCAACGAGCGCGCAGCGGATGACTTTGAGGGGGAGCGAAAAGATTCCTCCAGCAGTGACGAAACAAGCGAGCCCGCAGAAAAGAACGCCAGCGAGATGAAGGAGGCAGAAGAACGCCGCACTAAAGCAGCGCGAGCGCCCCAACCCAAAGAAAGCGACAAAAGTTTCAACGCTAAGCAACCTTCAGAGACCGTCGCTATTGAGTCTCGCTCTACAAACATCGCGAAAGAGCCAACAAGGGCAACAGCGGAAAGCAAAAAAGATGATCAAGCTCAAAGCGAGCAATCAGTCGAGGTCCGCTCAGTAGCGCCAGGAAAAGATGAGCAGTCCCGTGATACCACGGTGACGGCAGAACATGAAGGCAGTGGATGGAGCGCTGTTAAGGAAATGGTTGACCACAAAGAATTTAGCGGCGAACAGCAAGCGGAACAGAACAATGAACAGCCTTCTTCCAAAACAGAAGATTTCACAAGTCAGAAAGCAGCACTTGAGAAGGAAATTATTGGAGATAAGGCAATTAAATCCGAAAAGGACAGACCGAGCGAGGAAACGAAGCCAATGCCCAAGAGCACCAAGAAAGAAGCGAGCGAAAGTTCGCAACAATCGTTCTCCGCGTTGCAGTCGAATAAGGAAGTAAAAGAGGACGCAGGAGATTCGAGCAAAGCCGCGGAAATTAATCAATCCAACGCTGATCGAAAATCCAACGACGGAAGTGATTCCGAAAATGGTGAAAAACAGCCAGCGTTTACGCCCTGCAATCCGACCGACTTGCCGGAAAGCGAACGTGCGGCATTTTGGGACAATTTGGAGCAAGAAGCGTCGAAACGAGTCAATGAACTTGCCAAGAACGCCAAACCCATGAAAATCCCGCAAGCTGAGGAGACAGCCGATAATGGAGACAATAAGGAGGAGAAGAAGGAAATAAAGATGGTACGTATTATATACTGCATTTTGTATATTAATCGGGCAACGATAACTCTGAGAAATAAATGGGAGAGCTTAACTATTTAGGGGTACTTGAAAGGGGATACCTGCTAAGCCCATTTGAATTGTGCATACCACCATTGGCCCTTAATGAAAGAGAACCCGGTGATATCAGTTGAGATTAAAACTTCAACGCTGAGAGTTTAACATATACCATTGATGTTTTTTTTGGGCAGTTGAGTTATTGTAGAATTTTCAGCAGGAATCATCGAGCAAGGATGTCAAAGAGACCGGAGACATCAACGAAAAACTGAAAGAGAAAGAAGCTGCTGCGGCTGCAAAAGAAGAAGACAGTATAAAAGAGTCGCCGGCCCAAATCTCAGAAGAAAACTTGCAAAGTCCTGCAACTGATGACGAAGGAATTGAACCCGCTGCTCGAGTCTCAACGCAAAAGACTGTCACCGTAAATTCGGAAAAAGAAGGGCAGCGTATGAGCAGCAGCGCCGCTAAACAATCAGAAGAAATCAAGGAAAGCGAAACGAAAGAGCCGGACATGGAGACAAACAACACTGAAAGAGCCCCGATGAAGACGGAGCAGCGCGCGATGGATAGTCCTCCTCCGACTGAAGACCGCAGAGAACACGTGGAAGAAACGGAAAGTATCCAGAGCACGTCTGCGAACACTACGGACAACTCGGCTGATCTCCCGCAGGGTAAAGTTGCTGCAGTGGAGACGACAATACTCCGTATCACAAAAAGAACCATAATGCAATAAGGTGGAGCCGACAACTCTTCGTCTTCCAGCTTATGATGGAATTCGAAGACGAGATTGAACACTTTTACGTTAAGTTCCTGTCTGTTTGTTAGCAATATCGAATCTAAAAATATTCATGTTCTCATATTAACTGACCAGTATTCATCGTGCATTTATTTGCTATGTTGTACAGCGTAATCGCTTGCCGTTTTTTGTTAAATAGTTGTATTATCGTTTGTCTTGATGAAAGCATGTATTTTGGAATGAGCAGTGAGCGACTGCGCAAGGGTGAAATTTGAACCTACGATCATTCAGATTTCATGTCTGACTCTTAAACTCCTAAGCTACCTGTCCAGTCACGCTATACATAATTCGCTCAGCTGTTGAACGTGGTGCGTTATTGCTCTGTAAATATGTTGCAATAAGTCGTAATAAAATAAGTCATAAAACTGGCAATTCACATAAAGGCATGTCAGATCATTCATAATGAGATTAGCAATACACTAATCTGCATCACTCATTGTGCTAGTAAAGAGGCAATGCTGTATAATAGAACAGTTTTAAAAATTTGTACAAAGCAGGTCAAACGCTGTCTGTATATCATCGAGCAAGCGATTAAAACCAATAACATAACGAAATAGTCGAACTAAAAGGCTGAAGCAATCTTTAGGATGAACGTGGTGTCATTTTTCAGCTTAAAATTGGTTATTCGCAGCACTTTCCTCATCGGGGTTATTTCAGCTTTTTTGTTAGATTATTTTCAGAAAATCTTCACATTTACTACAAGCGGTGCGAAGTGTAGCATTTCTCCAGTGTTGACATCAGTGGCTTGCAGTTGTAGCGCCAAGCACCGCTACTGTATGCTCCTGACAGCAAGTCTTTGAGCAAGTTACAGCAAAGTTAGTTCTTGATATTTCATTCCCTTTTTAACAACAGTAAACAGCACAGTGAATAGGAATGAGCGTGTCTTTCCAAAAAAGACCTTTGGCTTCTCATGCGAACAGTCTGTGCCAATAAAAGCTTATGTAAAGAAAAGTTACATCACGTCGAATTACTTTATGACTTGCAAGAGGCAGCGAACTGGGAATGGATTTCTCGCCGTTATCGTACATGTTGAACAGCGCAACACAATATCAGCCGACCAGCCAACCGCTGAACTGACTCTCGCTTCGTCTTCGTTCGATTCGAGTTCGTCAAAAAATGTAGAATTTTTCTTATTGTAAATGTAGTTACGAAATTCTTTTAAATTTATGCGCGGCTGAATATCAACTGAGAACATCTTTGCTCGTTCTTGCTCAAGCAATCGCAACAAAAATTGGAAAGTTGTGTTCATCAACGTCTGTGTCATTTTGTGGATTGTGTGAATCAAAAGAAAACATCGGCTTGCTCAAGAGAACATGTCATTCGCAAATATCATCAAAGATATTGGCACAATATATCAGCGTCTATTCGATCATCAACCGGTATTGCAAGGAGAGTGCGCCTATTTTTATCATCAGTTCGAAGGGAATGGACGCAGTGCCGAATTCGATTCGCTCTTGCAGGTAAGATTGTGAGACTTGTTAATCTACATTGCATCACTACATCAAAGATTTATTTCTATTGAGACTGAAGCGGGTTTTTTATATTAGGGTAGGTTCAGGAAAGTTTAAGCGAATAATTATGCCAACATTTACTCTCATTATACTTTGGAATCGAAAAAATAGTTAGACGTAGAAACAAGTATCGAAAATTTGGGAATTGTGACCATAGCTCCTAAGATTACCCTGAATATAACATAAAACTGTTCTCTTGGATTGACGGAAACCGCGAGTTCCACGTTTGACACCTAATTGCGGTCACTCCCGCTCTCAGTGGTGTCAGATTCGAATAAAAACGTCGAACAAAAAATAGTCAAAATGTTCAGGAAGAATATCTTCTCAACATGTTCGTCCTTACATAATACGGTGAAGATAGTTAGAGATCCTCAGTTCTGATCGTTCTGTTATATCTGATATAATGTTCACATCCAGAAAAATACAAATTAAACGAAGATTTGTTCCATCGAGCGCTCTCTACTATGGCTCACAGTGTTGTTCCGTCCTAATTCGTTATTCTCGCATTGAGCACTTTTGTTATTTCAGTCGTCCCACTTGCTCAACGAGGCAGTTGATACGGAATTAGAGGAGAGGATGAAGAACGTGCCATTCGAAAAGATCAATGCGAAACTCGAGGGCGTCTCCGCCATGATTGGTCGCATCGTTGCTAAAGGACAGTCGGTATGGATGTTTTACATTGTCTTTTTATCATCATTCTTCTCTCTTTCACTCAGTTTTAATACTAGTGTGACGAAATTCAATACAGAGATGACAAAATAATGCATGGTGGACGAATTAAAATGCAAATGTTTTGTTCTTTTCAAAAGTTTCAGAGATCATTGAAAAATAGAAGGTTATGTCTTGATTTTAATACTCCATTTTAACTATAAATTAGATACTTTGAAAATGTAAACTTTGATGCTTCATAACTGTACACTTTGAAAATGGTTATTTTGTTGCAGACCCACGAGGAGTACATAAAATCGATGCAAGAAGTGCGTGAGAAAGAATGGACAGAATTTGAGGCAGAATTGGCCCGTAAGCGTCAGGAAATGGAAGATCAGACTGAAGCACACTTGATCGATTTCAAAGGGCAGCATGAGAAAGTTGAAAAGGCTGCTGTGCGCTTGTAAAATATACCATTTCCGCTTTTAATTGGACACATTTCGTATCAAGTTTGCCTTTTTTCAGTTCAAATTTGAGCATACTTTATTGAAACAAACTTAACGAAATTTCCGAATTGGTTTTGAAATATGTGTCAATTCGGTTTGGAAAGTGTCCAATTTAGAGTGAAAATCGTTCATAAATCAGCCTTCTCGGCTATTTTTAATTCTTTAATGAGTGATGCGTGTGTGATTGTCGTGAGAGTCTGCTTGCCACAGGTTCAGCTACTTATTCGCACAAGCGCCTAACACCAGTACAATATATTTGAGATCTTTCATACATCATCGTACAAAATTCAGCTCCTTGCACTAATCACGCATCCGCGTATGTGGACGGTTTCGCGGGGAATTATATGTTGTACTGGTGTTAGGCACTTGTCTTATTTGCTTAAAAGTTGAGACGTAGAGTTTCTCAGTCCTATTTAAGGAGCATGGTTCCGATAACGCCATTGTGGAAGTAGCTTGAACGCGTGCCATAATGATTCTAGCCTAGAGAAGCCATTTACAAGTATTGTTTAACTTTATCTCTTTGACGGTGCGTCCGATCTAAAAACTAGTCTGTAGCCTTCAGGAAAGGCCGATTTCTGCCCACATTCGCTTAGCCTAGTTGAAAGATTAGACAAGAATCATCTCTTCTTTAGAGAATACATACGATATTATGATTTTGGGAGTGCCATTAATCCAAAGTATTTTGGTGATTTATTTCGCTTAGTTATTCTTTAGCGTTTTTGCTCCCTTTACAGCGCTAATGGAGTCAGAGTTGATCAAGTAATCATTTTTATCTTCATTCAAATGACTAGTTGCGTTCATTGCTTCTTGATTTTTTTAAATTTTGATAATCAGTCAATGAGAATCTCATTTGATACTCTGTACAGTGTACGTTTGCTGCTGATATTGTTTTGAACACAGTGTTGCATGTGATATAGTAAAGATCTTTGCAATTTTACGCCTTTTCTCTGTCGCCTATATTTTCGTTTGAAGTCGATTGCCGTAAAGGCTTCTTTCTGCGAACGAAAGTTCACTTTGACCTTTTCTGCGGTATTTAAGTCATGGATTTGTTTAAGAGAGAGTAATCTTGTGACTTTAGCCCTGATATAGTCATCGTTAAGTTCCTACAATTTATTTAACTTAAACTCGAATCCTAAATTAAATAAAAATATACCAGTTTATTTTCTGACTAAAGCTCCTTCTAACATTTGTATAATTTTATTTACATAAGGGCATTTCTTTATTAATTTGAGTTGGACAGTGTCCCATTTGATTCAGAAAATGTAAGTGTAGAACTGTAAATGATATAACAGGCAATATCCTATACATGGCCAGTATTTCATTTTCAATGCTTCAGCTGGTACAATACAATGGCAAAGAAACGTAGTTCCTTGAAGAGCAACCGGCCAGGCCCTGATGGCAAGAAGCCGGCGGTTGACAAGAAGAAGATCAGACCCAAGTATGGCGTGAAGGCTAACTCTACCTTCAAGAAAGGCAACCACAGTCTCAACCCCGGTCAGTGCCGAGTTCATTGTTACCTGATTGGTGAAAATTTAAGATACGCGATCTTTCACCATAATTCGTTCTATTGTGTTCACATTCGTCAACCATGTATTCAGTTTCGTTAAACTGATGTTCTTTGCATAGATGATGAAGTTGAATCAAAGGCGCAGTGTATCAGAATTCGATCAGGGGGATTACTTGACCACCTTTCACCTTTCGTAACTGCTTTTATTATCAATTGGTACGGGAAACAAATATTACGCGCTGAGAGCAAAAAGAAACGTAATAGTGCTAATTCGCCGCGAAACTTCCTCGTGATAAAACGATAACTTTTCCCCAGTAAACTAATCGAAAAGTAACTTGAATATAGCTGTGTTTATATAGATCGCGAAAGAAAGGGCGAACATATGCGCTCGAAGGCGACCATCAACAGACTGCGCATGTACAAGAACTTCAAAGCGCAAAGGTAACGTTTAATTCTTTTCTCCTTTACTTGAACGCATATTGATTGCATACGTGTCGATTTCAGAGATAGTGAGGGCAACATTGTGAGGCCGGCTCCTTTCCAAGAACGGCTCGCGTCCGGAACAGTGGCGAGAGTAGAGCCCAATAGGAAATGGTTTGGTGAGTATTCGATGTGATTTACAGTAGGAGTTCTATTTACTGTGAAACCCGGATAAGTGCACATCGATTCGGCAAGAAAATTTTGTGCACTTATCCAGATTTCACTATATTGCTCTTTCGCATAGCAGTGATTCATTGGGCCGGCAACATAATCGCTTCTTAGTATTAAATAAATTCTGAGTAGGGGAGAGGGGTTCACTTTCATTTGACTACCCCTCGTAGTAACCGAGGCAATTTTGTTTGCAGGAAACACGCGCGTGGTTGGCCAAGAGCAACTGCAGAAGTTCCAGGACAACTTGGGCAAAGTGCTGAAAGATCCATTCCAAGTGGTTATGCGTCAGACAAAAATGCCCATCTCATTGCTATCGGAAAAAGCCAAGGTCTGCGTTTATGAATTGAATTGGCTATTGACTTACTTGGAATGTACCCCGGCTTGCGTATTAATTAATCATTTTTGCATTCAATTTCGTCTGTCGTCAAATTTTTTCAGTTAGTAATAAAGATCCCAGGAGGATGCCGTAGAGTGCCAACTTAAGCGTATCTTTAGCACGGATTACACCAGTGAAAAGCTCAGGGACAACGATTTTTTGTTACTGAGGAAGTAATTTTGAGAGTATATTCGCTTGAAGTTAATATCAGTCCTTACTAGCGACTCTTTTCATCTTCATTTAATCATTGGTTACTATTTCAGAACAAACGCGTTCACTTGACGGACACGGAATCGTTCGAGTTTACTTTTGGCAAGAAGTCACATCGCAAACGAGCCAACGTGAAAGCAGACGACCTACAGGTGAGTGAAACAAATGTTTCGCTGTTTTCGCGATTTGTAAGGCTGCGGTATACATCAATAATATAATTTACTGCTCTTTTCGTGTGTAACATCTTTTATCGCGTCGAAAGTAATGTATCTTTACTTTCCTCTACTTTCGCTGACTATAAGATTTGACAAAAGCTTACGGATGACTTAAAATTTAGCTTTTTTCATTTGAGATCAAATACCCTTCAGGTAATAATATAAAAACGGTCAACCGCCTTCGAAGTGCACGCGAATAATACCTAACCAAGTACATTTGCAGGCTTTGGTTGAATCGGCCGATAAGCGACAAGACGACTATCAGATTGAAGCCGACAAAGATTTGGTGGTCGAAGGGGCGGAATTGGTCAGATACGAAAACCCCAATCCCCTCTTCCGCGCCGGACAGAGCAACCGCGTTTGGGGAGAACTCTACAAGGTCAGCTGGATGAACTGAATGAATGTTTTGAGTCAAAATTTTCTTCTGGTTCCTTATTTTCATCGCAATCTAAGGGCATTAAAATATTCCCTCAAAACGTAAAGTAATTGTATGACTTATGGCAATATTATGCTAAACAGGCCAAGCAGCAAGTCCTACTCTTGAAATCTTAATGGACACGGCTAATTCTCTGCTTTTCGCGCGTTAACTTTTATGCAATTGATCCGAGATGAAAAAATGGAGGATGGAATAAACAGCTTGCTCCAAGCATGAAAACAACAAAACGAGGCACGCTATTGTAGCATTAGTGATTCGATAAATCTTGCAGGTGCTGGATTCGTCGGATGTAATCGTGCAAGTAATCGACGCGCGAGATCCGCAGGGAACTCGATGCCGTCACGTGGAGGCCTTCCTGAAGCGAGAAAAGCCGCACAAGCATCTCGTCGTCGTTATCAATAAAGTCGACTTGGTCCCGACATGGGTTACGGTGCGTTTCTTGCTCTTTATGTGCATTTTTTGGATTATTTGTGAGAATATATATGGTTATAATAAGTAGACGATATCTAATATTACAGCGAGCAAAGCAAAGTGTTGATAGGGAAAAGGAATTATTAGCAAAGCGAAACAGTTCTCCTAAAATAAGCTCGTTCTAACCGATCGTCTACTTCGTAAAATTCATTGGATCAATTTCACATCGGGTTCTTAAGCTAAAGTCGTACCTAACGCAATGATCAACTAAATTCCGAAATAACGCGACATGAGACCGACCCAATATTGTAACGCTTATGCGAACGTAAAAGGAGCTATTTTCATTTCAGAAGAAGTGGCTTTCAATAATCGGAACTGAATTGCCGACCGTGGCGTTCCACGCGTCACTACAGCACGCGTTCGGCAAGGGAGCGCTGATTAATTTGCTGAGGCAGTTCGCCAAGCTCCACAAGGACCGCCAACAAATCAGCGTCGGCTTCATCGGCTATCCCAACGTCGGAAAATCATCCATTGTTAACACTCTGCGCAAGAAGAAAGTCTGCAAGACCGCCCCGCTCGCCGGCGAGACTAAGGCGAGTGGTGTTTATAGTGGAAATTTTTTGATCAGGAACGAGCGTGAAGATCGGTTTCTGTAGAACACCAATTTAGATTATCTTTAACAAGCAGTACGTCAAGTCTCTCGAGATTGTTTTGCCGTTACGCAGTGAAAGTATTTTCCTATATATTCAAAATTTCTTAGTAACATAGAGCCGTAGGGAACACCGTACCACGCTTAGTGTGGGTAACTAAATTTACCAAGTTTGCTGCGGTATTCACGCTACTAACCAATTTCGCTATGGGACTAAAACTTCGTTTTTTCGTTACTGGTTAAGAAATTACGACGATAAGCAAAGTTCCAAGGCGAATGAAACTTTCAGGTGTGGCAGTATGTTATGCTGATGCGACGAATCTACATGATCGATTGTCCGGGTGTCGTTTATCCGCAAGGCGACTCGGAGACGCAGCTCATCCTGAAAAGCGTCGTAAGTTCTTCGTTTTCATCCTGAAAAGTGTCTTATGTTTCCTCTTGTTCCCACTTGTTTGTATCTGGGTGGAATTGTATTTATACCCTAATTGAGCATGATCGATATTGTATTCGCAATTCTTCCGTTGGCATTAGGAGTCGATATTGATGCTTTTGGGGTTAGATAGCTGTGCTCACTCAGAGACCAACGTCCTAGCAATCAATAGTGCAAGAGGGCGGTCGGAACAAAACCGCTCGGCGGGCGAACAATATTTTAAATGACTGATCATATGAATTGCAGTCGATTAATGGTTCTGATGAGTTTATATTAAATATTCGATTATAAGTAAGCCTTTGAGTAATCGTTTAATCATTTTATTGCAATTTGAGGTTCGCGTCGAGAACGTCAGAGATCCTGAGAATCACGTTCAAGGCGTGTTGGACCGAGTTAAAGCAGAACATCTCAAGAAGA